>PISX010009049.1:0-78087 GCA_004024625.1 Mellivora capensis
TTTTTTTTTTTTTTTTTTTTTAGTCTGATTTGTGTCATATGGTGTGCCGTCAACGTGGGGTAGAAGATTCAATTACAGGTTGTTATGTGACTTGTGACTTGATAGTTTGACTTCATATAGAAAAAGTATCTTCGTTGGGGTGCCTGGGTGGCTCAGTGGGTTAAAGCCTCTGACTTCGGCTCAGGTCATGATCTCAGGGTCCTGGGATCGAGCCCCGCATCAGGCTCTTTGCTCAGTGAGGAGCCTGCTTCCCCCCTTTCTCTCTGCCTGTCTCTATACCTACTTGTGATCTCTGTCAGATAAATAAAATCTTAAAAAAAAAAAGAAAAAAAGAAAAAGTATCTTTGCAAAGTATCTTCTTTAAGTCAATTTTTAAAAATATTTTATTTGTTTACATGAGAGAGAGATAGAGAGAGAGAGAGAGAGCACACAGAGAGGAAGAAGCAGACCCCCACTGAGCAAGGAT
The DNA here is from genome assembly GCA_004024625.1 of Mellivora capensis. Classification (NCBI taxonomy): domain Eukaryota; kingdom Metazoa; phylum Chordata; class Mammalia; order Carnivora; family Mustelidae; genus Mellivora; species Mellivora capensis. The sequence continues at coordinate 467 of PISX010009049.1, forward strand.
TCCGATGTGGGACTTGACCCTGGGTTCCTGGGATCATGACCTGTGCCAAAGGTAGATGCTTAACCAACCAGTGCCCCTAAATCTATTTTTTTATAATCTGTCATATTGCTTAGTCTGCCAAAATATATCTTATTTTGTAACTGGAGTTATTCCTTCAGAAGTAATGGTGTGGCAGTTTGACTATCTATTCCCTGAAGTTCTGCTGGCTTTAATGTGATATATATAATAACATATTTATATAATATATATAACATATTATAAAAGGTATATATAAAAATGTACCTATTGGACTGCACTTTCATTAGAAGGGAAATTGGCAAAGTGAACAAAACTTTTCAGAACAGTTTCACTTGGTCTAGGTAACAATAGCTCCTTCTGTAAATGTGTACAACCAATTTTACAACAAAAGTTTTCTTTTTCTTCCGCAGAATGAAAATAATCTTGCTATGATTGTGAAGGTGGTATTTTATGATGAAGCAAGCAGTACATGTGCTGCTAGATATGCAACCTCTTTAATTTCATATTTTCCTTCACAACCATTTCTATGGCATATTAAAGTCTTAGCTTGTAAGTAACACCAATAATAGTAGCAACTGCGGCATTCATGTGTCTGCCTAGACACTTTGCTAAATACTGTACTCTCATTAGTTTTTGATTAGTTTATTGACTCTCATATTTATCTTACTTTACGGATGAGAACACTGAGACTTGGAAAATTTGTATTCCTTTCTCAAGCTCATGTAGAAGCAAGTGGTGGAGTCTGGACTGGGTCTTTCTGATCTAATTACCCAGTTTCTAGATAGTCTTCTGCTATACAGTTTCCTGGTTTGGCTTATTCATCCTTCTTACTAAACTGTGAGGAATAGCAAGATAAGGGGCTTTCTAATAGAACAGTCTATTCTATATAGACATTCTTTTGGGGTTTAAGAAAACTTTATGCACTTTCCTACTACCTTGACATGTGAAACAAATTAGGGAGCTATGTTTGGCGATACTATTTATATACTGATATCTTAAATGACTGAAATTATGAAGGAAGAGATAATTTATAGTGAGTAATTGTGTATCAAAAAAAGGAAAATGAATTAGAGAATATGTGAAACACTGTAATTTACCATTTCATAAATTAGTAAAAAAGTGAAAATTATCAAACATAGAAATTGATTCCTCCAATTTAATGATGCCAGGAACATTAAGCCAATGCATTAATAAGTATCAAGCACCCATAGGGACATAATTTAATATAGGGATTATGAAAATATGATCCTGTATTTAAGATGTTTAAAAATCTAATTAAGGAAACACAAAATTAACAAAATTGCTAGCATATAAACATGATTAGAAGAGTGAATTCAAGATAAGGTGTGGTTAAGAGATGTTTATGGGTCTGTAACAGTAAAGGAGGAGAAATGAAGGGATGTGGTTTGGGGTCAGTAAATGGAGTGACGTTGCAGGCAACCTCATTCCGGTATTCAAGGACGATTTCCCAAACGGAAACATCCTGAACAGTTAATTCCTGCTTGGTCTTGCTCATTTCATTGACCCTTCCCTTCTCTGTACTTTCATAAAAAAGAGGTTATGTCACTATTAATTCATAGTTTTGAAAAAAAATACTTAGTATGCAAGTGCAGTCAGCCTCTACTACTATGAGTTTCTTTACATCAGAGGCCAATCTTACTCATCGTAGCGACCCTGGTTTTTGCCAGCATGTCTGGCACACAGTGAGTGCTCAATAATGAATAAATAATGAGGGAATCAATATGGCCATAAGGAATGAGAAAGAAATAAGGTTAAGATAATACTACAGCTTTTATGTTCATTGCTTTTAGTCCTGTTCTCTCTACATCCCCTACTGATCATAGCAAGGTTACATTTTATTTATTTATTTTTAAAAAATATTTTATTTATTTATTTGACAGAGATCACAAGTAGGCAGAGGGGCAGGCAGAGAGAGAGAGAAGGGAAGCAGGCTCCCCGCTGAGCAGAGAGCCCGATGTGGGGCTCCATCACAGGACCCTGGGATCATGACCTGAGCCGAAGGCAGAGGCTTTAGCCCACTGAGCCACCCAGGCGCCCCGCAAGGTTACATTTTAAACTCTAAACGGCCTGTGCTAGATTAGTGAACATATAAATGATAGCAAATACACTAGTGGCACTTTTCTTATATTATTCTTGGATTTCTCCATAGAAAAGGGAAAAGTGACTCAAATATAACATTAGTATCTTTGTTCCTTTCCCACATTCTACACAGCATGGATAGTTAAATAGATTTGCTGGTTTGAACAAGTATGCTTTCATTCAATAAACATTTATGAGTACCTATTCTGTGCCTAACATTGTGTGTGATGTGAATACTGAGTTGAAAAGCAAAGCCTCTGGTTTCAAGAAATTCCTAGTCTATTGGGGGACAGGAAATCACAACAAAATTTTTTATAAATTTTATGTCAGAAATGTGCACGGAGTATGTTAAAGGCACATGGGATGTCACCGAACACAGGTGCAGTCAGTGACGTGACTTGGAAAAGGGAAATATTGAGCTGAATCTCTACAATGATAGATAAAAAAGGTGGAAGAACAGACCAACCAGAGGAAACCACAGAAGCAAAATATGTGAACAAAAAAACATCATGATCTCTTCAGGGGTCAGTAAGAATTTTGGTGTGGTGTGACACTGAATTTGGGGGGAGGCAGGGAAATATGATGAAGAGTAAGGAATGGGGAAGTGTGGAGGGATGTGAATTCTGAGATGTGTCTAGTCAGACTAGATCATAAATGGCCTTGAATGCTGGCTTTTGTCCTTAACACGTTGTAGTGCACTGAAAGAATATGACCTCATTCGGCTGATGGTCTAGAAAAACTGCAACCACAGAAGACTGAAGCACTGCTTAGAAGTAGGGAAGCTGGAAGCAGGAGTGAGGTAGTCAGATACTGCAATATTTCTCAAAAATCAAGAGGGCCTGGACAAAGTGGTGGCAATGAGAACACAGAGGGATATTTGAAGAATACTGAGAAAGCTGGAAAAGTAGATTTGATTTGGGAGGAAAGTGAAGGGTTTTATTTTGCTTTCCTTTCTTTCTATGTCTAAGCATGTCAAACTCACTGAAACAGAAAATTTAGGAAAGTCGGTTGTGGGTGACAAGGGATAATAATGAATTCAGTAGAATGGAAGTTGAATTGATTTTGTGGGTCATCCAAAAGTCTATCACTTCGAGAAAGAATATGGATATATATTTTGAAATACAAGAAAGCCACAAGCAGGAAGTGGCTTGTATGAAATCACACTGGGAGAGAGAAGGGACCAAGAAGAGGGCCAGGCCAACAGTTGTACACTCCGGGATGCTGACTCTTAAAGGTCAGTCAGAAGAGAAGCCTGAAAATGAAGACATGAAAGAGTAAGTTGAAATGCAGGAGGAAAAAATCAAGATATTAGGGTGTTATAGATTCTGAAGGAGGAAAGAGTATTAAAAATGTAAGACTGACCAAGTGTCAAATACAGTAGGCAGACTGAGCAGGAAAGGGATGAACGAGGTACAAAGCATTTGGTCACTAGGAAGTCTCTGGTGAAACTGGAAAACAAACAAACATACAAAGTTCCAACAGTGGCTTGAGGAGTAAAATCAGGTGAGGAAATGATGCAGAGAATATTATCTATTCTTGCAAGAGAGGGAGGAGAAAGAGGTGTAATTTATGAGCAAGGTAAAAGGGGAGGGTTTAAAGAAGGAAGAGACTTTACAGAACACATGCTTGAGAGGAGCCAATAGAGTTCAAGTTCTAGTATTTCTCACTCGGTGTGAATTTATGAGGTAAAGGAACATTGGTGGATCTGAGTGGCAAGAAGCATGAGAGGATGGAATCCTGAGTGTAAAGTGAAGAATTAGCTTTGAACTAAAGGAGGAAAGACATCTCACCTTCTTTGACTAAAGGGAGGGGAAACTGAGGCGGAGATATTTGAAGTATATTTTGGCATGTGGGAACTTGGAAAAATTGCATATAGCATATTAAGGCAATGTTCCCCTTTTTATTTTTTATTTTTTTTAAAGATTTTTTTATTTATTTGACAGACAGAGATCACAAGTAGGCAGAGAGAGGAGGAAGCAGGCTCTCCACAGAGCAGAGAGCCCGATGTGGGACTCGATCCCAGGACCCTGGGATCATGACCTGAGCCGAAGGCAGAGGCTTTAACCCACTGAGCCACCCAGGTGCCCCAATGTTCCCCTTTTTAGATACCATGGTAGCATGTGGTATAATAGGAGGGACTTGCAGCTTAACTTTGGAGAGATCAGAAAAATCTTCCTAAAAGAGATGACATCTGAATGAAATCCTAAATGAGGGCAGATAATTAAGCCTATTTGTTTTAGTTTCTGTCAGGCAGAGGAAGTAGCACATCAACAGCTTGAAGGCAAAGAAAGACAGACATAACGATGGCACATCTGGTAATGACAGATTGCTTAGAGAATTCCTTACATTCTAGAAAACTTGCATGTTTTTCCAACAGCAGTGGAGAATCATTGAGCAATTTAAATTTTAGAAATTATCAGATTAATAGGAGGCATGGCTGAAGGCAGGGGACTAGTTAGAAAATTCTTGTACTATAGATGAAAAAAGATGAGGATCTTTGCCAAAGAAGGGCAGTGAGTATAATAAAAAATGGACAAAATAAAGGCATTTCTAGAAGACATCAACAGGCTATGGTGGTAAGTTAAATACAGTGATAGAAGGAGGGAGACATCAAAGATAACTCCAGGGTTTCTGGCTCGGACAACTGGGGTGGATGCTGGTGTCCTTCTCTAGGAGGGAACCACAGAGGGAACAGCAATTTTGGGGGTGAGTGGAAAACTGCCTTCAGTGTTGGCAACTGAGCTGTCAATAATTTGACAAATATTCAGTAAATATTGAATATATTGATCTAAAATTCAGGAGAAATTTGAAGACATAGAAATAAGAAAGTCAATATATCATGTCAATGTCAACTATAAACATAGTGGAGGAATGCAGCACTCAGCTAGAATGACAAGGACAGGATCCTTGATGGCAAGACGCAGAACTCTAACACACACACACACACACACACACACACACACACACGCTTTAGCACCTGTGGAGTCATCAGAATTCAGATTGAAAAAGAATGACCCAGGACATGAGAAGAAAACTCTAAAAGTGTAGATTTACAGAAGCAAAATAAAGAATTTTAAGAAGGAGTCGAGAAATGAAATGAAATATAATTGAATCATGAAGTATAATTGAAGGGATGAATTCTCTGAGGAGGCGGGGAGAGGCTGGGAGCCAGAACACAGGAGCAGGAGTTAGACTGTTTCCATTCCCAGCAGCGAGAAGAAGAGAAAGATTGTTGTGGATGGGAGTAACTTCATGGTAAGGGGAGGAAAAGGGAGGTGATGATAAGGATAGGGTGCCTGAGAGGAGGAGACAGGTTTTGAAACAGCCACTTTGTAAAGGGGGCAGAGGAGGGAAATCTAGGAATGACAGGCAGCCGGGAAAGCCTGACTGAACTGCCCAGTGGGCTCCAGTGTCGCCAGATCTGGTGATTGGATCATTTTTCAACTGTGCAGAAAGACAAGTGGAAAGCCCAGAAGGCAGGTGGGATTGATCTCCTGCCTCATACCCCTCCCACCACACCCCAGGCTCTGTGAAGAGCAATTCGTCTTCTCCATCCAAGACTGCCAACAGAGCAGGGTCTCCCTGCCCATCCCTGTCTCTGGCCCTGCCCCTTCCAACAACCATCAGCTTGAATGGACCCTGGTCTTGGGAGGGCAGGCTTCCCAGCCAACAAAGACTGCTTTAAATAAAAAAGAAATATTGGATATTAAAATCAGGAGTCAAAACAAACAAACAAACAAACAAACAAACAAAAACAAGTGGTACAGGGTTTTCAGTTCTTCCTTATTAGAAAGAGCCAAACAGAGAAGGTGCTAGAGAGTAGAGCTCATTCCCAGAAAAGAAGCATGGAGGATGCCAAGGTTGAAGGCAGTAACAGGCATTGGAATGGATTGGTTAGGTTGGAATGTTTCTCTGAGCCAGGTTTTATGAAGTGAGCAGAAAACCAGGAAAATCAGGACCCCGAGAAGGGTATAGTTGAGGACGTGGATCCCATGATTTGGAAAGAAAGTGAAGATAAAAGAGAAGTAATAGGATAAAAATAGAAGGGTCAAGAAATTTAAAGTCTAATTAAAGTGAAAGAATGCGGGCAAAAGGGCTGGAAGGACTGGGACAACTCATGTCTGCAAAACCCTTCTGGGAGACAACAAGGCTTAAGATGTACCCGCTAATTTGGCTTTCTGGGATGGAGTCAAGTACTCTTAGAATTAAGGGAGGAAAGGAGCTGTTAACCTAGAGTAACATGGTTTTCATTGATTTAAAAATGTCTTTTATCTTAATGAGAGAACAATTATATATATATATATATATATATATATATATATATATATATATATAATTATATTACAATGCTCTGTTTAAAACTTCCCTTAATGTTAGGAGTAAACTTCCTAGAAAGTCTCCCTAAAACTTGTTTAAAAATAACTGTAGTTCATTTTCATGAAATTAACCAGATCCTTTTCCCCCCCTTTGTTTTCTAACACAAAAAGTAACATTAACTGATAGTCTGTGGCAATAGCATATGCAGAGGTTCCATATTCTTTCCCTGGCTAAGCCAGAGGTTTTGTAACCTTTAAGATACTATTTTGTCAGCTCTCTTATATGAAAATATTTTTTAAAATTTTTATATTTGTTTTATTTAATTAAAAAAAATTTTTAAAGATTTTATTTGTTTATTTCAGAGAGAAAGAGTGTGCACGAGCCAAGTAGAGCAGGCGGTGGTGGTGGGCAGAGGGAGAGGGAGAAGCAGACTCCCCATTAAACAGGGAGTCAGAAGGGGGCTCCATCCCAGAACCCTGGGATCATGACCTGAGCTGAAGGCAGACGCTTAGCTGACTGAGACACCCAGGCGCCCCAAACTTGGGAGTTCTTTTGATGAAAACTTGCTGGCCCTGGGATATCCTTGCTATGTATATTTTGGCCAGTAACGTAAGTCCATCCTAGAGGGCAGGAGGCCTCTGTATAAATCTATCTCTATCTCGATCTCTGTTCTTTTATTTGTTTGATTGAAGCACTTCATTGATTTTATAATCACATAAAAAATTTGCAATTAAACACTTATTGAATATTGATGATTATTGCTAGATGGTCCTATAGACAGTGATTATCTTTAAGCACAACTGAAAACAAGCTATATACAAACAATAATGTTGTATTTTGTCTCTGTGGTAAAAAATACAATAAGTCAATTACTGTAAACTTAGCCTTTAAACTAGGAATTTCATGCAAAAATCTCAGCATGAGCAAAGGAACAAATTTTATGTGTAAAATACATGAAGCTAATATTTTAAAGTTATTTAAGATGAAAACATGCATAATCAAAGTATACTAAGTGAGCCCACTGGTGCACAATCATATATGCCTATGAGAAAGCAGTTAAGATTGAGTGGACATAATAATTTAAGAAAAAGGAGCTACTTTAGGTGCATTTGCAACATGGTTCTAATTCCTCAATCCTAATATCTTGATTTTATTCTCTGTCACATTAACACGTGGGAGTATTTCTTTCCTCTTCCCCCATCATTCCAAGAAAGGCACATGATCCAATGATCACAGCATATCTGAAGGCCAAGGCCAATCTCAAACACTGGGTACTGAAAACTGAGTTTGAGCTGTTGGATATATTTTCACATTAGAATGGAAATGTGCATAAGTTCATTCTAGCCTTTGACATCATATTACATCTGTTTTATGAGAGACACACATAAAAGTGCTCTCTTACCAGCACCACTTCTGGTGGCCCATTTGGGACCTGAGAGAGATAGGTTGTTCTGGCCTGCAAAACTGTAGATGATTTTATTGTTGGCATAATGCCTCATTGGTAACCATGGGAAAAGGGCATGTATCTCTCCCATTTAGCTCATAGAGGATATCATCCCATCTAGCAAAAAGGAGAAAAGAACCTTATGCTTTGTAACATTTTACAATCATCTCTCAGAATTAGTCCCTTTCTATCATGTTAAATTTCATTCCTAAAACTGATAAAGATTGCACATAAAAGGAACACAGACCTACTTCACTTGTGGTTGGTACAAAAATCTCAGTTAGATTGTTAGCAAACATAATTCAACAGTGAACAAAAATATAACATGAATATGTGAACTTTATGCCAGGAAATCTAAAGATGTTTGAAATATAGGAAATCCAATATAAAATTCATCATATTAATGGATCTAAAGAGAATAAACGAGCTGATTTCCATTGATTAAAAGGGAATTTCAGATAATTCAACAACCATTCATGAAAAAACATGCTTTCACAGTGTAACAACAGAGCTCAGTGGTTGTGATACACAGTGTGGCTGTAAATCCTAAAATATTTACTGTAGAGTTCTTAAAGAAAGTTTGCCCAGCCCCCATCGAGAGGGCCATGTATATTTCACAGAGCTATTCTAAATTTAATGCTGGAAGAAAATGGACCAAAGTTAGTCATCATACAGCTCTTGATTTTTTGAGACATCCAACCTTAAGATAAATATGCATATAATATGTGTATGAGTTTATGATGTTATATGATAGACATATTGGATCAAATACATCTTGCGGCTTTCCACACTAGGCACTGCTTTTTTCTGATGGGGCTCTGAGCATCATGACATTCAGGTTCTCCACTTTCCCAGCCTTCTTTGTAGCTAGGCCTGGCAATATGACCTAATTTTGGCCAATAAACATAAAAGAAAGTTGGAGAGTGCAAGGTTGGGGAAAGCTTTTGCTTTCCTTTAAATGTTTCCCAAATTACCGCAATTTACTAAATGTACTCACTTAGACTGTTTCCCTTCTCTCAGCTTTGAATGAAGAAGCGATGGCAGAAGTGATGGCTGAAGCTGTGGCCACAATACCATGACCATGAGGCAATGCCAAGTGAAAAGTAGAAATACTGGCCCTGACATCTTTGAAGTGCTGAGCAAGCAGGGTCTTCAGGCTAAAAAAAAAAAATAGTGTTAGAGTTTGTTCAAGTAAGTACAAGTCTGATCATCTGAGACTGTACAAGCTTCCTGAAAAAATAATGTTTACCCATTCCCCTTCTGAAGCACCTAAGAATTCAAAGGTATAAATCTTTTAGCATCGGAAGTAAATTTATTCACTTGGAGACTGATACTGAAAGAGAAAATCTAGACAAATACTGGCCTTAGAGATTTGTCTACAATGTTTTCTCACACCTTCTTTCCCCGGTATGCCTTCTGGGTCTTTCAATGCCTCTGTCTGAGCGCTACTTTTTGCATCTATTTCCTTTTCCCACTGTGCCTTGCTCTGTTCTTTGCCATAGGCAGTGCCCATGCTAATTCTCTCTCCTCTGCCTAATAATATACAGCAGTCTCTAGCAACCCTAACCAACCACCCCACTGGCAAAACGTGCACTGTGGTGACAGCGAGATGCAGGCAACATCCTTCTGCACTGCCTCCAAATCTGTGCCCATATCCTTCGAAGCATCTCTGTCCTATTTTGTAAGAGATGGTGTAGAGGTCTTCTCCCTGCAGGCTCTAGGGCCCCATTTGCCAGCTGGAATAACAGTGCTGCTTATCAGCTAGATGTCACTGTGCAAAAACCACACCAACACTTAGAAGCTTAAAACAATAAGCATGTCTTTATTTTATGATTCTGTGTGTTGGCAAGTTAGGCTGGCTTAGTTGACTGGTTTTTCGGCTGGAACCGGCTGGGCTCACACATGTGACTGCAGTCACTAGATCCCCCTGGTCTGGGATGCCGCTGGCCATGACCTGGGGTGTCAGAGATGACTGGACTCTGCCCCCAGCAGACTAACTTGGGCTCGGTGCCACGGTGGCTCGGGCACCAGAGGAAAACCCTGTGTACAGGCTTTCTGAAGCTTCCTTTTGACCACCTTTGCTAATTCTGTTTCCAAGGCAAATCACTAAAGAGAGCTCAAGCAGCATGGGTGAGCACTACCAACAGGCACGCGTACAAGGAAGGGAAGCCATGGCTTTTTTTTTTTTTTTTTTTTTTTTTTTTTTGCAGTTAACCACATGGTAAGCCCTTTAAAGCATGTAGGGTGAGGGGCACCAGGACGGCTTGGTTGGTCAAGTGTCTGACTTTGTTTCAGCTCAGGTGGTGATCTCAGGGCCATGAGACTGGGCTCTGCACTCAGTGCGGAGTCTGCTTAAGACTCTTCTCCCTCTCCCAGTGGCCCTCCCTCCCTTCTCTAAAATAATTAAATAAGTCTTAAAAAAACTCAAGCACAGAGGGTGAGTTGGATAGCCTGGAGATTTTTTTTTTCTTAAAGATTTTATTTATTTATTTGACAGAGGGGGACACAGTGAGAGGGGGAACACAGCAGGGAGAGTGGGAGAGGGAGAAGCAGGCTTCCCACTGAGCAGGGAGCCGGATGTGGGGCTCAATCCCAGGATCCTGGAATCATGACCTGAGCTGAAGGCAGAGGTTTAACGACTGAGCCTCCCAGGTGCCTCTAGCCTGGAGATTTTTTATCTTGGGCTAGGAATACTTAGAATATATAGCCAGGATCTGTTAGGGTTTGGATGGAGATTACTGGAAGGTGGGAGGAGGAATGATGGTGTCCTAGGACATCAAGGAGGAGGTGATGGGTGAAGAAGAAACTACCCTCCATCTTCTCACATAGCAGTTGCTAATTATGGAGTTCTTGAACCTCTAGGAAAATTAGAAGAATGAGGACTACTTTCTCATTTTAGTTAACTGAGTTCTTGCCTGAATTATTTAAAAAGGCAGGAATATTAGAAGAGTGGAATGCATCCTCTTTTTTTTTTTTAATTTATTTATTTGACAGAGAGGAAATCACAAGTAGGCAGAAGTAGGAAGAAGCAGGCAGAGAGGCAGGCGGATAGAGAGGGAGAAGCAGGCTCCCTGCCGAGCAGAGAGCCTGATGTGGGGCTTGATCTCAGGACCCTGGGATCATGACCTGAGCTGAAGGCAGAGGCTTAACCCACTGAGCCACCCAGGCGCCCCTGCATCCTCTTTTTAAAATGAACTCCCCTTTATCTACCTTAGTTAAAAAAGGCAGGTGTTTTCTGGTTGTCTTAGCTTATGTGGCAGGGGTCACACACTGGGGCTATATTGAAAATGTGGCCTGCCAGGCCAAAAGGAAGCCACTGCAGGGTTGGTGTATGGCATGACATGTGAATCAAGGTGGGATTTTTTTTAGGAATACAAAAAATGTCCTACAGGTAATGACTGGACTTGGGACTCATATATTGGGATTTTTCTCAAGTCTCTCTTTTTGGAAATGTGTATTTCCTTCTCTTAAAATTTGAAGAACAAACTTGAGAATTTCTAGCCTGAAAATTAGCTATAATTGTTTGCTTGAGAAATAGAGACCATGGTATGGTATTTTATTATTTATTATATCAACAACAGGTATTATTTTGGATAATATAACACTAGAAGCATGTAACCAAAATCAGGGTGCAGAAGGGGATGGGCTCTAACACCATTATTCCTTAAGGTTATCTTGGAGCTATCAGTGAATTCAGTGTGGCAGAAATTAAAAATTGGAATAAACATTGTAAAAGAAGAGAGAAGGTTTGTTTTTCTGATGATATGTTTGCATCTCCAGATACAGATAGTTTAAAACAAACAGACAAAAGGGCACACCAAAAGTCTATAATTAATAAGACATTTTGATAAGCCAGCATCCTAAGGTAGAGACACATGATGTCGTCATTGTGTGATCACAGCTGAGCTCAGCAGGAGAAACATTCAGCTAAGCCCAGCCTAATGAATAAGTAATATTATATTATACAATTGCCAGTATCATTTATCTGCATGTTATCATCAGCATGTTATCCAGACTAACTATAAAGTATCTGAAAATGGAAATTTGAAAATTAGAAAAAATTATTCACAATAGTTAACAGGACTCATAAGAAAACATAATGATACATAATGATTTTGAAGCAAATAAACAAGCTGTGAGAGAACTAGACAGATATAGATCTACTCAGAGAGGAAGAATTAATCTTAAGAGTATGTTATTTTTCCCAAAATTAATTGATAAGTTTAATGCATTTTCAATTAGAATCCCCCCATAATGATTCTTTTTGGAATTGGACAAAACTATTTTAAAATACCTATAAAAAGAGAAATGCTCCATTATAGTGAAGGAAATTATTAAAAAAATAGCAAAAAGGACTTTCATTATGAGATATTTGAAATAACTATGAACCTACTGTAAGGAAATCAATATCATATTAGCCTGCGGATGGATACTACATAAACAGAATAGATAATTCAAGGTATTCTCTCTGTGAAGGTAACATGAAAATAGTGTTACATGGACTCAGGATAAAACAGATTATGTAATAATGGTACTGACACAACTCCACCTTCCTATGGAAAAAAATATAGTTCCCTAACACATTTTTTAAAAAAAATTTACTTATTTTTAAAAATTTTATTTATTTATTTGAAAGAGAGAGAGAGCACAATCAGGGGGAGGGGCAGAGGGAGAGGAAGAAGCAGAGTTCCTGCTGAGCAGGGAGCCAATGCGGGGCTTAATCCCAGGACCCTGAGATCATGACCTGAGCCAAAGGCAGATGCTTAACCAACTGAGCCACCCAGGCATCCCCCCTCATCACATTAAAAAATTTAAATGTAAAATATAAAACAATAACAAAAAAAATAACAAAATATCTTTGGAAACAGAAAAAAAAAAACCTGAGACTCTATTTATACAATCTTGGGAAGGAGAATTCTTCGTAACCAAGTCCAGAAGTCCTAAAAAATAAGTAACTATAAAAAGATAAAGTGTTTGGGGTAATGGACATTGGGGAGGGTATGTGCTATGGTTAGTGCTGTGAAGTGTGTAAACCTGGCGATTCACAGACATGTACCCCTGGGGATAAAAGTACATTATATGTTTATAAAAAAATAAAAAATTTTAAAAAAGACAAGAAAAGATAAAGTGTCAAGACTATAGAGACAGATACAGTATTTCTATAAACAAATGGACTTTTCCTACATACAAATGAAATTCAAATTTGAAGAAAAAAATAACTAAAGCAAACTTGGAAAAATATCTCCAATGATAAAAAATTTGAAATACTGACATGCTGAGCAGTATTCTAACCTCTTTGTATGTATTAGATGATTTATTCCTCATAGAAACCCTTTTAAGAAGTTGTTAATCTTCTTAAACCCACTTAAGTATCTCTCTAGTGCTCTCTCTCTCTTTTTCTTTTAAGATTTTATTTATTTATTTGACACAGAGAGACAGCCAGAGAGGGAACACAAGCAGGAGGAGTAGGAGAAGGAGAAGCAGGCTTCCCACAGAGAAGGGAGCCTGATGCAGGGCTCTATCCCAGGACCCCCGGATCGTGACCAGAGCAGAAGGCAGAGGCTTAACAACTGAGCCACCCAGGCACCCCAGTATCTCTTTTCTAATTGTAAAACTTCAGTGACTGTGATGACTCTCTATTGCTCCGCAAGGAAGTACAAAGTTACTCTGAAATCCAAAGCCCTTTCCAATGGTCCAGTTTCCTGGGGTGGTCTTATCTCCTGCTGTTCCCTTCCATGAACTTACTCTGGGTTTTCCTTTCTTTATACCCTGACTTTGGTAATAAATTCTGCTTGGGATCCTTTCTTTACTCAACTCATGTATGACTTGAAATGTGACGATTTTCTCAAACTCAATTTTTTTTCATATTATCTTTCCTGGTCTTAGATCAGTATAAACACACCTATATTCAACTTCCTTATGGCTTTTGCTGTATGTGCACAGTGAATTCCTTAGTGTAGAATAAACTCTTTGGCAACAGAGAACATGTATTACTTATCTATGTAGTGTGCAGGAATAATTACTTGAGCTATAGCTATTCAACCCAATAGATTAAGGAAGAAAAAGGAAGGTTTTTGCTAGGTATACCAGGATTTTCTATTCAGAAACTTTCAGTGGCCTCTCAGAGCCTATACTCTAAACTTTCTAGCAAGGAATATGAAGTCTGGCACAATTTGCTATTCTAATATTTCATAGCTTGAATTCTTTCCTGTTTAATTATTTATATTCCTTTAAACACATGTGTGTTTGTGGCTCTGTCTCTTCCAGTATTCCATTAATTCTTGGCGAGAAGAAATCGTGTCTTATACATTTCAATATTTTTATGATTAAACAGTGAAGGGACATAGTAGATACTCAAAAATATTTATTGAATGACTAAATGCTATCCCACCAATCTATAATACCTTCCCACCTGCTCTTCCATTACCACAATTCAGTGAGTTCCTCAAAGCTAAGTTCAAATACTATGACTGCGCTCATCTATGAAGCATTCTCTGGCCACTCGACCTGGAAGCAATCCCACAGTTCTTTCAACTATAAATCCATTGCATGTATCATTTTAATTCAAAGACTTTAAACCCAACCTCACTTGACATCTTCCTTTCATATGATTTAGATACATCTTCCAGATAGTAACAAGCATCTTGAGAATCAAGCCACCACCTCTATCTCTTCATTTTTCATGTCTGACCAGTGATAACACTTTGCCCAAGTTCAACTTCCCTCCTATTCCAGTGACTGAACTCAGGCACCATCATTTCCAGAATCACACGGCACATGTTTTTCTTATGATTTCTTGTGACAGCTTATTTTTTCTTATTTTTTCATCATTTACATACAGGCATCATATCTCTATAAAACTGAAAGGTCCAAGAAGCCAGGAGAGCCTGGAATGAATCTGTCTTTTATTCCTTCAGTAACTGATGTAGTAGGTAAGAAAAGCACGACAGAATCACTTTTTTTACTAAATAATTATCACTTAATGGACACTTGCTGACAAAAGGTAACAGTTTATCCTTCTAGTTGTTTTTTTTTACAGTTGTCTTTTTAATTTGAATTCTTTCCAGTTCAGTTACTTATATTCTCTCAAGTACATGTTTTTCTAAGCTTCTATTCATGGTTTAGATGATTGCCTGATATAATTTTTATTAGTATTTTCTTATGATTATATACATTAAGACATCAATAATCACATATGTATATTTTCAGATTCTAATTTTAATTCAGATTCTATTTTAATTTAATGACTTTTAAACTCACAGCTTTTTAGTCTTTTAGTCTTAAAAGACATGATCTTGGCCATATTCAAACTTTTAAAATAGCAATTAAGATAGAATCTCAAGATATATAAATGAGCTATTCTATATTTTGTTTTACATAATTAAAAAGTAATCATTGTGATAGTTATATAAGGCAAACATTTAAAGATATGTTACCAATATATCTTTTTTTTTTAAGATTTATTTATTTGACAGACAGAAATCACAAGCAGGCAGAGAGGCAGGCAGAGAGAGAGGAGGAAGCAGGCTCCCTGCTGAGCAGAGAGCCCTATGCGGGGCTCGATCCCAGGACCCCAGGATCATGACCTAAGCCGAAGGCAGAGCGGGGCTCGATCCCAGGACCCCAGGATCATGACCTAAGCCGAAGGCAGAGGCTTTAACCCACTGAGCCACCCAGGCGCCCCTGTTACCAATATATCTTAAGAATCTTAGAAACCAGGAGGCTATCGTTCCATTTTTCATACCTGTTTGTGTGGGTTTTGTAGTCATTAAATGTGTTAGGTTTGTATCTCTGTCTGTGAATGGAGATGAAAACAGGGGTGCTGCCTTTGCTCTCAGGCTGCTGTGACACTCTGTGACTGTGCTTTGTAAATGGAAAATGATTTGAAAATACCAAAATTGTATAATAGACAGGACTAGCTGTTTCCAACAAGCTGTTTTCTATGAAATAAGCTTTCTAAGATGCTAGAGAGTATTTTTTAAATAAAATAAAAATAACTTGGTCATCGATGTTTGAGAAATCGTGTTTTACATTTCATCTCTGGAAGTTCACAATTCATTGGATCTATTAAAAAGTGCAAACTTGTTTATTTAAAAGAGTTGCTTAACTTTTTGTAACATTGTCTTTACCCAATGTAATTGACCAAGGGATTTATTTTTTTAGGGCTTAAGCTTTCCTTAAAAACAAAACAAAATGAAGTGAAAAACTAGCAAGCACGTACAGTCTAATAGAACATTTAAAAATGTAAATTAGCAACAACTGTATAAATCACCATCAGGGAGTTAGTTTTATAAGTTGGGGAAATATTCTAACTCTTTTTGGCCCCAGTGGTGCTCTAATCTATGCTGGAGCAGTAATTTCCTCAATGACCCCCTTGTGGCCAGAAGGAGTTAATGCTCTGTTCAACATACTTAATTGGCTCCCAGGATGTAATTTACACACTGCAGTAATCTGGATGAATATGTAGCTTTTTCTGGCTTTTCTTAAATCTATAAAGCTTTGAATGATTCACAAAGGACAAATTATCAAGCTGTACAGACTAACAATTAACAATTTAGTGCAGACTTTTAAAAAAAATTTTTTTGAGGGTAAACAGTAATATGACTTTGTAAAACATGCCTACAGATATCCTATCTCACATGATTTAAATAAGATTTTGGAATTATTTGGAAAATATCCCATTGTTCTGATATCTCGTGTTTGTACCTGGGGGAAAGCATGAAACTTTGGGGTGCCATCTTTATGATAGTTGTATTTCAGGGTTAGACTGGCTTCTCTGAAGTCACACATGGGAAGGGCATTAGAAGCCCATTGCTTACATGAAATTGGATAGATTGAAGGAATGCATCCCATTCTGTACCCATAGTTGTAAGAAAGAAATATGGGAGAAAATTATATTTATGTGGAAAAATGATACAATAAAACTTTTTGTTTTATTTTATCCCTAGACTATACCAAAATATAAACTGAGTATTTGCTGCTTTTGGTTCTTTTGGAGGGGTTAATTATTGTTTAGGTCACATTCAGGAATAGTCTTCTTAAAGGAGTTCTGCACTTTTTCTCTGCCCTAACTCTGCGAGGCATACTGTAGAATCCTTACAATAAAAGTTGTTCGTTGGTGCAGGGATTTCAAACACAGAGTTGAGACTTTTTATTGAGGTTTGTCAGAAGGAGGAAAACCTATAGAGTTTGAAAAAACCTCACAGGTAATTCTAATTTGCCTACCGGAAGTTTGGGGCCCTCTTTATACCATTTTATCCATTGCCACTGTGGAAAATCAGTGCTTTAATGATGAGTGTCTCCCTGTGAGTATTGTGCTCTGTAAATGTTTATTGAGTGCCTAAATGAGGATTTCTTTAAAAACTTATCGCACAACACCATTTTTGGGTCAGCTCTCAAAACAAACAAGTAAGAGCAAAACACATTCAATGTCTCCTACTTAGTCAAGTTGGGTCTCCTTAGAACAATCAGAAAATGTTTTTCTTAATTTGGACATTTATTATTCCTGCCATGTGATAGAAGAGAGAGGAAGGGAAGTGTGGCACTAAATAGAATTATCTGAATATGAACTTGTGAGTTCATGCAGGGTTATTGGACAATGAGCTGCCTAGGACTGAGGCTGTCCCTTCTCTACAACAGGGCAGCCAAATCCAAGCAACTCCGTTTCCTACAGGAGGACCAGCTTCCTCTGTCAGTACCCTTCACCCAGCAGAAGGTGACTGGTAATGCCAAGGAATGCAAACTCTCCAGAAACAGAGCAGCTGGCAACTCTTGGGAATAGCTTGCCTGATGCCAAGTATCCTGCCTCTTCCTTTGTTGACATGACTCCCTTCTTTAGAACCCATACTTTGTATCAGAAGCCCTACTCAGAACCCGTACTTCGTCCCTCAGAAGTTATAACAGTGGCAAGACTCTCTCTCAGAGACGATGGGGAGACTGAAGGATCATGTGTATTTTTGTCCTGGCTGTGACTTTCTAAATCTTCTTTTTTCTTAAGAAAACCCATTCCCACTTCTATATTGTGACATTGTGAAGAAATAAAAAAAAGACTTCCATCTGTGACAAAGCAAAATTGAAACTATACATCAAAATCCACCTGAAATTCCTGTGTGGAATACAAGCATAATCGAGAGAAAACTCTGAAGGCAAAACAAAACAACACAGGTTGAATAAACAAAACTTCAGAAATCAGGGCTACAACTAGATTCAGAATTCTATAGACACATTGAAGAGGCTAGCTTCAATAAAAAATGAGATACAATTTGTCCACCTAAACACTCACAGACAGAACAGGAAGGATTAGTAAAAAAAGGATTTGAGCAATGTTAGGGGGACATCCTTGGCCAGGAAGATATGAAATTTAAGGGTGCCTGAGTGGTTCAGTGGGTTGGCCTCTGCCTTTGGCTCAGGTCATGATCTCGGGGTCCTGGGATCGAGTCCTGCATCAGGCTCTCTGCTCGTTGGGGAGCCTACTTCCTCCTCTCTCTGTCTCTCTCTCTCTGCCTGCCTCTCTGCCTACTTGTGATCTCTCTGTCAAATAAATAAATAAAATCTTTAAAAAAAAAAGATATGAAATTTAAGACCAGACATGGCAATAGAAATCTTCTTGAGAAAAACCATGGACAAGTTTTTGCCTGCTACTTCCTCAAGCCCAGTACCAGAAATACATCTTTTTCTGAACCAGCATAACACAACCATGTAAGCTAACAACAGACTCATATGGCAAATGATTTCTTCTTGTTCTTCCTCCCCTCTCCCCCAGTAGTGGAGTACACAGAGAACTTGCCCCACCAACAGCCTGTCTTCCCAGTCTGGGAGACTGGCTCCCCATGTTGGGTATTAATGTTTCTCCCTAGAGCTTGGATATACCTATTAAGGGAGACATTCTTCTGTGGTTAAGTCTTTTTGAACTAACATGACTGGGCCCCACACCAACTTGGGGTGTTTTTTAAAGAGAAAAATAGGGAGTCAAGCTGGGTCTGAGAATCCCATGGAGATAAGTAGGAGAAGTACTACCTGTGACCAGGATCTAACCTTCTTATCACTTCCCTTTTCTTTCATCATCAAAATACCATCACAAAAAATATAGTTTGCTTTTCACTAATTTCTCCCAAGGGCATTATATTAGAAAAAGCTCCTAACTTTTTATGGGATCAACTGCTTTTATATTTTCTTAATTACAGGAATATTTAGCAACATCTGAGGACAAAATTTAACAAATGTTTAACAAATGCCGACAAATACTACTGTTACCTCTGTTATCTGAAACACTGATGAATATTAGGGAAGGGGTGTGGGGGGATGGGGTAACTGAGTGAGGGACATGATGGAGGGCACGTGATGAAATGAGCACTGGGTGTTTTATAAGACTGATGGGTCACTGACCTCGACTTCTGAAACTAATATTATATGTTAATTAATTGAATTTAAATTTAAAATAAAAAAATAATAGCAACAGGATCAAAGATTTCTATCTTTCTCCTCTCTGGGGATAAGAAGGAATTATTTGGAGTCAGTGGGAACCTAATCATATCTGATGTCACCCCATCACAGAGGCAAAGTCAGAAATATGCATACCAGAGGGAGATGTATTCTACCTGAGGGTTGGGGAAATGTTGCCACCAACCCCTTCACCCTCCTTCTTGTGTCTACACTTCTGAGGGGGTTGACTTTGCAAGATATAAAAAGGGACTGAGGTAATAGAAATTCTTTCCCATGTAAGTGAGGGAGAGTTTTCTAAAGAAAGGAGCAGGAAACATTGGACAGGGGGATTAAAAAAAAAAAAAGAATAAGCAAACAAACAAAAAGCAGAAGCAGACCCATTAATACAGATAACTAGCTGGTGCTTGCAAGAAGGGATAGGAATGGGGGGGGCAAAAGGGTGAAGAGGAGAGTGAGGTAGAGGCTTCAGTTCAGAATGAATAAGTCAGGGAAAGAAAATGTACAGCATAGGGAATAGAGTCAATGATATTGTAATAGTGCGTGTTGACAGGTGGTAGCTACACTTGTAACATAACATATAGACTTGTCCAATCACTCTGCTATGCACCTGAAGCTAATGTAACATATATGTCAACTATACTCACATAAAATGTTTACAAAATTAAAAATAAATAAAAAACAAAAGAGGTGACTGAGTGGATAAGAAGAATGTTGGCTATGAAGACTGTCCCTCTAAATGCCCACGTCCAATGCCTGCTTATATGCTTTCTTGGATTTCAGGGATTAGAAAGCTAATGAAAAAAAATTTATCTTTGAGATACCCTCATTGCTAAGGTCTTAAAAGTAATTTAATCTCTGTCAGCCTTATGAACTGAGTTCTGTGGAGTACAGAAAAGACGTGAGACCTCTATTAAGCTAGAGAGACGTGATCATCGTTGTAGCCACTTGATGCTTTGGTTGACCATTGCCTGCTTTGGCTGTTTCCTGATCACAGCACAGGTGGTATTGCTCTGGAACTAGTACCTGTGGCAGAAGTTCTGTGACTGTGCACTCACTGATCAGTGGGAGAGATGGCGTCTCTCTTGGTGGTCCAGCATCATGAACAACCTTGGGAGAGAGCAACAGTGTGGACTCTGGAACCAAGAGTAGGCATGCTTACTGTCCAATATCATAAAGCTGTCCTGTTGTGAAAGGCCCACATTGTAAGAAACTGAGGATGACCACCAGTCAACAGCCAAGAGGAAAATAGGTCTTACTACCCAGGAAATTACACAGACTCATATTCTGTCAACCATAAGTGAATGAGCTTAAAGTTGTTCCTTCCCAAGTTGAACCCTGAGATGAAAGCAACCCCAGGCAAAACCCTGATGGTAGCCTTGTGGGCGGTTCTGAGGTAGAGGACGCCACTAAGCTATGCATGGATTCCTGAACTTCAGATGCTCCAAAGTAGTCAGTGTTGCTTCTCTAAGCTTCCAAATCAAGGGATGATTTATTCTACAGAAATAGATAAATAAAACACTCTCTATCTGAGCTTCAGGCCCTGGGAGATAGACAGCAACCAAAAGATAGAAGAATCCTGGACCTCTGAGTCATTGTGTAGAGATAAGCTGTCTGACCAGCAACACCTGTTTTGTATTTATTATAACTAAGAATTTAATTGCTTAAATCACTGGCATTTCGGAGTGGATAAACAGAGCAGCTGGAATTACTTACCTTAACAATACAATTTGCTTTCTCTTTGTTGTTTTGTTATCTTCTTGGTATATTCCTGACTCAAGAGTGTGCTGTGCAAATTTCCCCCACTTTTTCAATGAATAATTTGAATCTTTTCAATTTTTTTATCCTCCATTGATTTGAAAGTTACATGTTCTATTTCTGTTTTTTTTTTTTTTCTGGTCCTTATCCTTAAGCTTTTAATGTATGAATGTAATGGGTTATTGAATAAGTGGGATTCATAAGTTGTAATCAGAAAGCAACTTTATATTTGTCTCCTGCTACTCATTAAAAATGGATTCACTGAGGCAAGTTCACCCCTGTCCCGAGGTAAAAATGCAGGTAATCCATGACTTTTCTGATAATTCTTAGGTAATATGATGCCTAATAGTTACTTAATTAAAACAAAACCAGAAAAAATAATTAAGAGGGGAGGACTGACATGTGTTCTAATCCACTCAGAAATGAGGAACCACAAAAAACACAGTCTTGATTTACAAATTAGAATGTCCAGTATATTAATGGCCATAATAGTCATCGTTTAAAGAGAAGATTCCTCCCCCCGTTCGCCTCTGAGATGGGTTGCCCTCCACTGGAAAAGGAATATGTACTCACCCTCTTTTCAGGAGGCTTTGTCCATCCCCTTGTTCCTTTTTTCTTGACAAGTTTCTGATCCATCTCATGTCAAAGCAAGCAGAGGGAAGATTGAAAAGAAAGCAGGTAACTTCTTATTTGATTGCCATGCTTACAATTTTGACATGCACACTTTACCAACAAAATATTAACCAGTATTGTTATCTTCCACCTGAGGACAATTGGAATTTTAGAAGTTGTAGCTCTCATGCATGTTATCATCTAGTGTTTCAGTTTATTTCTATTTGTAACCTTACCAAATTGGTTGGTGTCATCATCATTTTATATAGGTAAGCTTTATTTATGGAGGTTTACCCACATGTTTCCCAGTTGTTTTGTTTTGTATTATTATTTGCATTTTATCACATTTTGGAAGGCTTCCTTGTGTCCCTTTCCGAGAATACTCCCTGGTCTTTCTTCTAAATTCTTATATGAAAGATCACTTTTACCTATTTCTCCCCAACTCTTGAAAGATATTCCCATTGGCTATGGACTTTTAGATTGTCATTATTTTCTCTCCACCTCTTGAAGACCTAGTAGAGACTGTAATCTGTGCCTATCCAGTATCCATTTTTGCATTATTTTTTCTAAGAGAATACTCAAGCCAAATGCCAGCTAAATATCCCCATCCCCAGGGGCACCTGGTGGCTGGGAGTCAGGTGAGTGACCAACTCTTGGTTTTGGTTCAGGCCATGATCTCAGGGTCCTGAGACTGAGCCCCAGGTCAAACCCCAAGTCAAGCTCCACATGTCATTCCTCCCTGCTCAGCAAGGAATCTACTTGAGATTCTCTCCCTCTCCCTATGTCCCTTACCACACTCACATTCTCTTTCTCTCTTTCTCTCTCAAATAAATAAATTAGTCTTTTAAAATAAATAAATAAATATCTCCAACCTCAGCCTTCATTGCTGCAAGTGATGGTGATACTAGCATGCTTCTTGCTAACCCCATGTAAGTGAAACTTTGCTGGCCATTTCCGCCAAAGGTTTTATTTTCAGGACAAAAAAAGACGGCCATTACTGATAAAATTCCTCCTTTATTCTTCCTGCCTTGGATGCGTACGTGACTTCCGTAGCAATAGCAGCCATCTTGTGACTTTGAAATTACAAGTATGAGGACCAATAGAATTTGAGAAGCCAACTCTGACATCATCGAGCCCCCTAAACATTGCCCGCTACTACTCCTCTGATTTTTTAAGATTTTATTTATTTGACAGAGAGAGATCACAAGTAGGCAGAGAGGCAGGCAGAGAGAGAGAAAGGAGGAAGCAGGCTCCCCGCCCAGCAGAGAGCCCGATGCAGGACTCAATCCCAGGACCCTGAGATCATGACCTGAGCCGAAGGCAGAGGCTTAACCCACTGAGCCACCCAGGTGCCCCCACTCCTCTGATTTTATATTTAAAAATCTTATATTTTACACAGTGTTATAGATGACATGTTATCAATGTATTCTTTGCCCCTTGGCACTGGCTTTTCTCTCCCTGCTCTTTGCTGCCTGGCATGTTTCTTGTCATTCATTTTGGAAGTCAAGTCCCTCTTCAAAATTTCCTCCTTTTGTAACAATTTGCTTGACTCCCTGAGGCACATAATTCCTTTTTATCCTCTGCGTTCTAGCAACAACTTACCCATGTTTGTATGAACACTTACCACACCTTTTGTAACTCATTCTTTGAGTCTGCCACTCTCAACAGATTGCTTGCTCTTCAAGAATAGTTGTCATATTTTCTTTATATTTTAACACAAAATAAATGCTTAATAATTGCTTATTTAGTGAATTAATCTATGTCTAGTGGGCCTGGCTGCAATGTTGAAGAATAAATAGTATTACTCAGATTTTTTCCCTCTGTTTTCTTTTTCTGAGTATGTTTTGTTTAATGGCCCTTACTGACAAATGAACACAGAGCTCCTATAGTTACTTTGCAGTACAAATAATTCCTCCAGAAATCTCCCCAGGGATCACTGGAAAAGTTGTTGTGTATGCTCTTAATGAGCTTTCTGTTCCTGGAATACTACATAGAATGTTATGTTAATAACACTTGGGTTTAATTCCATTCTCTCCTCAAAAATGCTGAGAGTGTAGATATAAAGTTTCCTATAAGAGAAGAAATACTATTTTAACATCTGTTAGGCTCAAAGAATGATCCTCATTATTCAAGGCAGAATTGGAGAATAAAAACCAAGATAATGTTAAAGAAGATGGGTTTAGGAGGAAAGTGATTTTACCATTTCAGAATGATTTTACTCTTTTACCATTGAGGTTAACCAGGCTGCAGAATATTTTTTTTCTTTTCATTCTTTTTGTGGATTTCAATGAGCTTGACTTCACTTTCTTTTCTAGGACATTGCTTACAGTTTAAGAACGTCTTCATTTTTATAAACAAGTGAGCCAGAGACCTTACTATGAAAACACAAAGGTGTCTAACTTGTAAGGGATTCATAACCAAAGGAGGAAAGTAAGACAGATGAAGAAGCGATCTAGTTAGACTAAAATAACTTAAACCCTGGCAGGGTAAAATTGTATTTGGAAAATGATACTTTGATGCTACCAGACTGAAGTAAATTAAACCTATCATGATTTCAGACTGGACATAAAATATTTCTGTCTTTTGAGAGAAATGTTTGAGAGATTTCTAAGTTCTCCTTGAGTTGTCATTCTGACATAGTATATATTCAAACTGCAAATCCTTTAACCACACATGATATGTTTGATTTACTAGTTGTTCATATTTAATGCTTTTCATCTTCAACCACCAAAAATTATTTCCCTTTTTCTATACAAATATTTCGCCCAATACCTCATTTCTTCCTTACCTATTCTAAGTGCTTTTTGTTTCCACGCAATTAAGGAGAAAGAAAACAACCTTCTAGTGTCTATTTAGTTTTCATTAAAGTGGAAAATTCTACATAAGGTGTTGCAAACTGAAATCCCTCCAGGAGATTTGCAGGTGATAGAAGTAAGAGAGTGGCCCAACCAAGTACAGACCCTTAAGGAGTGGGTTTGTGAGGACTGTTGAGTCCAAAGAACATGCCTCACCTAAAGTGGGTGGCTGCTAATTACCTCGTACTAATTTTTAGTGGATTATGTGGTTTTTTTTCCAAATAGGTTATGCATTCAGATATTTCTGTGAAATCTCCAATTTTAAAGCATGTTGCTCTATCTAGACCTCAGACATCAATAACTGTTAACATCACAAAGAGAAATGATGGAAGAATATATCACTGCCAATGGAGCAGTCCAGTGAAAAATAAAAGTAAATAAATAAATAAACCGAAGGTGAACACAATGTAACTTCTAGATCCAACTCCCAATTTACAAGGATACAGAGAACACAGGACCTTGTTAAACTACACCACAGGGATGCAATCAGCACCATCCAGCCTGTAGAAAACTACAGGACCAACAACACAGTTTCTTCAACAAATAATTGCAAGGAAAGAAAAAAAAAAGATGAAGTGGGAATGTAGAGACTAAAAGAAGATTTAAAGTATGAATTAGTCAATTGCAACGTGTGAACCTATATAGATCTCGATTTTTAAAAATTATAACATTATGGGATAATGACCAGATATTTGATATCAAGGAATTATTGCTGTTTTTTTAAAAATATGGTAAGGTTAATGTAGCTATGTTAAAAAAAAGTCATGCCTATACTAAAGCAATATATATAAACGTATTTATGGATGGAATTTTAGAAACATATTTACATTTAGAAAGACAAAATAATGGGCAAACAAGCCATGTGTCTACAAGCCATGTTTGGCTGATGTGCTGCCAGCTTGCAACTCCTGGTCTGTAGGAATATAGAGACTAATTTGCAGCTCTTGTTTCTCCTCACCATCAAAAGCTAGAATACATTAATTACCCTTAAGAGACTTAAACACATATAGACCACACTTGTCACTTGGAGATAGGAGGCATATAAATTAAACCTTAAAGAACCATACAATATCACCTCCCTCTCATCTACTGTTTTAGTATTATACTCTATAAATGTATTTCTAAATGCTGGATTGCTTGGTTATTTCCCTAGATCTTTAGTCTTGCAACCATTAGTAGAAGCTTCTGAGTAATACCTGATTTCAGTTGATAAACAGCGGATGGGTCCCTTCTGCTTGGGGTGGGTTTTTCTGAGCTAGCTCCCCACGGGTCTGCCAGTCAGAGGACATGACATATTCAGAATGTTAATGCCATTACACAACACAGAGCAACGTGAGACCATGGGAGGAATGATCATACCCTCCTCCAGGGTTCCTGGGGAAAACATACCATTAATGTGTTAGAATCACAGAAATCTGTCTAATTTCCTAACTCTTCCTTGTGGGAATTAAACATAAGGGATTCCAGAGATGCCACGGCTGCACACCTGCCTGAGCCCCCGTCTGCAAAGAGTGGCTGTCCATACAGCAGCTGGAGCATACATAGTGCTCACGAAAGGCTGGTTCCTTTCCCCTCCACCCTGCCCATTGTTTCATGATGGCCTTCTAATAGGTAAGCTGAATTATCCAACACAGGGCTTCTCAGTCTGATGTTGGGGGGATTAAGTGTGGGAGGAGAAGATACATACAGAATTTACCCTCGTGGGGTGAGTTTTCAGTAATTACACCCTCTCCCTGTAATTGAATCAGAATCCTGAGATGTGGAATGGATGCATGAAATGGTAATTTAAACCCCCCCCCCCCAAAAAAAAAATAAAAAATACCTTCCCAACTGATCCTAACATGTCATCTTTCTGGTGATGCCTCTAGTCTTGGCCCCTGGCAACCCCTCTCCCTTCCATCCCCTGTGGATAACCATCACTCTAACAAAATAGATTACAGAATTAGAGAATTTGAAAGGATTTTGCTCTTTTGGTCTAACCCATCATCTACTTTAGGAAATCTGTCATTCTGTAGATTTCATAAGCATATAAAATTTAAAAGTAAATTTTAAAATCATAAGAAACATATTCCTTTGGCCTCTGTTAGTCAACACTTCTATTTTATACCCATAAATCTTACTTTAAAAAAAAAGAATTATCTTTATGCTCAATCAAAGTTTGTTGGCACAAGGCCCACTGGGCTACATAATCATTTGGAGAGAGAGATGCACCCACACTGGGGTTGAGAAATGAGTAGGGCCAAGATGATTTCTTTTTTGCTATAAAAATACATTTTTAAGGCCTAGCACAGTTTATTTATTGTACAAAGGCTTTTTAAAAATGAGGATGCTAAGCTAAGGGGATTACTTTTGAAACACTAGTGACTTCTATTGTGCTCTTTGTTAAAAGAAAAACCTACCTACAAATAAAAATTCCTTTAGAGATCACGGATCTATACAAAGTACAAATCTCAGCTTAAACTGCAAATTCTAAAGGGATGCCATTTCCTAATTTTTCTCTAACTCTTCTCAGTTTCTATTATATGTACCTGTACCCCTTGTGTGAGGAGGCAATGTGGGGTCTCCACTCCCTTTCTCCAGAGTGCTAAGGTCTGAGAGACTCTGTCATCCAAGGCTTTGGCTATGAGAGGGCTTGACCCTGGTTGAGTGTACATGTGGGCAGCCACACTCATGACAGCCATCACATCCGTCTCCTGCTTGTATACAGTCACTTCTCATTCTTGTCAGAGACCCTTGTTGTCCTCTACTCAGCAAGGGGTTTATCTGCTACTTCTGCACCATGCTGAGTAACATAATTGTCTGTGCAGTGAGCTGAAGGCCTCTTCCAATCCCTCATCACCCTCCATGTGGGGGACAACTCCGCTGTTTCCAAGCCATGCTGGGCCATGTGAACTTCTGTGACTGTCTTGGGTTCATCTGACTAAATATACTCCACAAACCTTGGCCTTGGCAACCTTCCTCAATAGGACTCTACCAAGGAAGCTGGGCAAGGCTTCCTCTTCTGAGTGTACTAGAAAAGTAGCTTTCCTCCATTATGGAGCTTGGTCTAGTATGAGTTTCTCCTCTTTTATTTTTAGATTTTATTTATTTATTTGACAGACAGAGACCACAAGTAGAGTAGACAGAGAGGCAGGCGGGGCGGGGAGGAAGCAGGCTCCCCACTGAGCAGAGAGCCCGATGTAGGGCTCGATCCCGGGACCCTGGGATCATGACCTGAGCCAAAGGCAATCGCTTAACCCACTGAGCCCCAGGCACCCCGAGTTTCTCCTCTTTTTTCTTTTCTTTCTTCTCTTCCTCCTCCTTCATCTTTTTTTTTTTTGAAAGTCAGCTTTATTGTGACATAGTTTATGTGCAATAAAAGGCAGTGTAAGTAATCAGTTGAATGAGTTTTGACGATTGTCTGTACCCATATAACCATCACCACAATCAAGGTATAGAACATTTTCATCACTCTTCCTCATGCCCTTTTTTTCTTTTTAAAAATTTTTATTTATTTTAGAGAGAGAGAGAGAGAGAGGGAGAGACATCACAGAAGGGAGGGGCAGAGGGAGAAGTAGGGAGTGTCTTAAGCAGCAGACTGCTCAGCAGAGCCCAGTGCAGGGCTGGATCTCATGACCCTGAGATCACAACCAGAACTGAAAGCAAGTCAGTAGCTTTACAGATGGTGCCACCCAGGTGCCCCACCCCCCACCCCGACCCCTGCCCCACTCCTGCTTTTTGTAATCAACATCTCCAATCCCCCAACGAGTAAACCGCAGATATGCTTTTCATTACTACAGATTAATTTCACGTACTCAAGAATTTAATATAAATGGAATCATGCAATATGTAAATCTAATATGTAATCTTTTGTCTTTGCCTTCTTTCACCTTCATAAAGATTTTTAAATTCTCTCATGCTGTTTAGGGTAACAATGTCTTGTTCCTTTTCATGGCTGATGGTATATCATTGTTTGTTTATCTATCTACCTGATAACAGACATTTGTGTTGTTTTCAGCTCAGGGATGTTATTATTGACGCAGTCATGTACAAGTATTGTTTGGATATAGGTTTTAATATACCTTGGTTAAATACGTAGGTGTGGCTTTGCTGGGTTAAATGATAAGAGTTTGAATAACTTTACAGGAAAATGCCAAATTGTTTTTCAAAGCAGGTTGTATCATTTAACATTTCCATGGGCAATGTCTGAGAATTCTGGTGCCTTCACATCCTGTCAACCCTGTATTATTAATTGTTCTTTTTTTTTCTATTTTAGCTATTCTAACGGATCTGTAACAGTTTATCATTTTGTTAATTTTCCTGATAAAAAATGATAAGGAAAATCCCTGCATAGGCTTATTGATCATATGTACATTTTTTTTGTAAAGTGTACAACTCTTTTACCAATTTTATAAATAGACATTTGTCTTCTTATTAAGTTACAAGTTCTTTATATATTGTAGATACAGGTATGAAATATATGTCAGATATATGTATTCCAAGTATTCAGATCCATGTATTTCAAATAGTTCTTCCAATTTATATGTTGCCTTTCCATTTCATTAATGGTGTCTTTCAAAGAGTAAAAGTTTTTAATTTTCTTAAAGTTAAATTTATTTTTTTCTCTTATGGTTTGTTTTTATCTAAGAAATAATTACTTACTGCAAAGTTGTAAAGATTTCCTTTCCTTTCTAGAATTTATATATTGTTTGTTTTTATAATATATCATACCTATGACTATTTTGACTCAATGTTGAGGCATATTATGAAGGTTAAGGCCAAGGTTCATAGTTTTTCCATAGGAACATCATTTATTGAAAAGACTATAATTTTCCTATTGAATTATCTTGGATCTTTCCAAGATATATTTTATTATTGCCCAAAGAGTATACCTCTTGATTTTTTAAAATTTATATTAAGCCTTGAAACATTTTTCTTTTTTTAAAGTCATTTGCATTTTCAAGTAAATTTTAAAATCCATTTATACATTACAGATCACTGTGATATTAACTGGAATTGCATTGAATCTATAAATGTATTTGGGGAGAACTGACATCTTGACAATGTGGATTCTCCCCATTAAATTGGTGTATTTCTATTTATCTACCTTCTTTAATTCTCTCATCAGTATTTTACAGTTTTCTAGGCAGAGATCTTACCCATTTATTGTGAAACTTATCTCCAAATATTTCACGTTTCATATTGATATAGATTTCCTGCCAATATAGTCTACGGTATATTCTGTGAAAAACAGTGAAGCGTTTCTTGCAAGTATGTAAGCTGTGAACTACATTACTATATTTCTTTTTTGGAGAGCCACAGTACCCATTAGAGCATTAAATACTCCGAGAAGTCTTATAATAAAGGCTTCTCTTTAATTTTGGTTAACTGCGTGTTTCCCAAAGAAATTTGACAGTAGCAGCTTTCTCCTTAATTCCAATTACTGTCTTGCTGAATTAGCATTCTGAGGAAGACATTTTTTAGGAAATGGTGAGATGTCAAGATGATGGTTAGGTCTACCCTAGCTTGGCTCCTGTGGGCAGGAGGATGTAGATCACTTGGCAGTCTCAGCCCTGAGTGAGGGGACATGAAAACCCTGGGTTCTTGGTCAGAACATGAGACAAGAATCAGTAGAACTTGTTCTGTTGGTTAATTATTTAACACTTACTTTTGCCTGAGATCTTGTTTTGCTCTTTCAGTCACTCCCTCCTTAAGAGGCATGGGTCAATTACGTGACTGTCAGTAAAAATACATTCTAATGATTTCTATAACTGGAACTGTTAATGCCGATAACACAAAGTTAAGGAGAGTCTCGTAGAGGCATTAGAAACAAGCTAAAGCCTTTCCTCCTGATCTTTTAATGCATAAAGGAAATAGAGCCTGGAAACATGCTTTGAGCTAAACAAAGAATAGATGGAAATGCTTATTTTGTCAAAGCGAGGTCTTAACATTGAGACGTATATTAAATGAAATAAAAACAGTTTTTGAGGATTTGAAAAATATGCTAGAAGTGTCAGCATTTATAAACCCAAGGTGACAGTCAAAGATTTAAGTAGAAATCATTTTGACTTCTGCTTATAAGACGCTTCTCTGTGATATGACAAGGCTGTTTTTGGCAAAAATCAATATAGGAAGATAAATAGATGAATCATTTTTCCAAAGCAATATATATGTATTTTTTTTAAAGAGGGTTAACTTTACTACTCCACAGGCACAACATCATTACCAGTGCAGGGAAGGCACATATTACAAGGAAAGCTCTCCAGGAAAGGGGTCTGGGTTCAAGAGAAAAGAACAGTGAGATTGAGGGAATAGAAGTTATATATCATGCACTGCCACTATCTTATTTTGTACTCCAGAGTGATTATTGCCATATGTACTGCATACTCACTTTTTATGCAGATAAGACCTTTTTTTAAAAAAATTTTATTTATATATTTGACACAGAGTGAGCACAAGCAGGGGGAGCAACAGGTAGATGGAGAGGGAGAAGCAGACTCCCACTGAGCAAGGAGCCTAATGCTGGGCTTCATCCCAGGACTCTGGGATTGTGCCCTGAGCCAAGGGCAGACCCTTAACTGACTGAGCCACCCAGGCACCCCCCAGCTAGACTCTTTCATTTGACCCCTTGTTCATGTGCCACAACTTCCTAAGACTGTGCTCATTGTCTTCTCTACAAATAGAATTGAGTTTGGGGAATAAACCATGCCTTTTTTTTAATTTTTAAATTTTTTATAAACATATGATGTATTTTTATCCCCAGGGGTACATGTCTGTGAATCGCCAGGTTTACACACTCCACAGCACTAACCATGGAATTTTTTTTTTTTTAAATAATACTCTGTCATTCTCAGGCTATATCTGTAAGGCTCTATCTCCTTTGTAATTCCATTAAAACTTAATTACCTAATAGTGTTGGAAGGAATGATAAATGTCTTCAACGACAGACATTTCCCCAGAGGGAGACCACACATGATTTCATTTAAAAGTCGCATCAACCCAGAAAGGGAGGCATTATGATATCACTCTTATAACTGAGCATGTGAAGATTGAGAAAAATGATTTCGCCAAAGATCATATAGCTTGTTGGTGGTAGAAATAAGATTTGAATCTACCTCCAACTGTAAACCTGTGTTCTTGCTATTTGTTTCCCTAGGTGAAGGTGATTTTTTTTTTTTTGATGGAGGGAGGCAACTTTGATGGAAATGGAGACTATAGCACATATAGTCATGACCTTGTTTTCTTTCTACTTCTGTGTAGCAACCAAAATAAGCATATTGATGGAGACTTAAGGATGAGTCTAAGACAGCGTTTCATCCAGAAAAAAAATAGTTGTTAGGTATTTTCTGGTGAGAAGCAAAGGCAAAGAGCAAAACAGAAGTTTAGCTTTCTTTAAAGCCTTTAGCAAAGAACAGATCTCATAATGCCTAAGGGGTTAACAAAGCTGTTCCTGTATACCTAATTTAAAACAGCTAAAAGGCATTCTAAGCAACTTTTGTCTTCAAAGAAACTGTGGCATGGATTTACTTTCACGTTTCTTTGCTTATAACTAAAAGGACACTTAAAGAGAGAAAAATATTTCCAGATTTTGTCACCATGTATATTTCAAAAGGGAAATTTATCTTGTTTTTTTTGTTTTGTTTTGTTTTTTTGGTTGGTTGGTTGTTTTTTTTCAGGTTTGGAGAAACATATTTGGTTCTATAAACAGCAAATGTAAAGTATCATATAAAATACATCCAGACCTATGGCTGAGATACATCAAATCTGTTCCCACAAAAATTTCTCCTCCATTCAGGTTCTGTACAAGGTGGCTCTTGCAATTTTTACATATGGAAAATATCTTCCTATTTCATACACACATCTGTAATCCCAACTCTAAAGAAAGCAGTGTTGGAAGTTTTTTGAAAATACCCTACAAGGAAGCTTTTGAAAATGAAAATGAAAATGAAATAGTTGTTTTGATATAGCCGGGAGTTAGCAATGTATCAATTTATGACTTTAAGTCATTCAAGAGCCCCCTACGAGGTACAGTGACAAACTGGTAGACACCATTACACGCTCTGGGAGGGACTGTGTGACCCGGGGTAGAACCAGCTCAGAAAAGTCCAGGTGTCAGGGAACACTGTGTAGGGACATCTTAACAGTGGCCAGAGATACAGGCACGTAACTAGAAGGGAAATTTGACTGAGTCTAAGTGCAAATTTCTTATTTTTCAGATATGAAACAGAAGCCTGGAGGGATTGTGTTTATTTGACCGTGGGTCACAAAATGAGTTAGTGGTCCCATGTTACTTTATTCCTTTTTATTGATGACTATCCAGCATCTTTGAGAATGGAAGAGAAAAACTGGTTTCCCTTCCCCAGGTGAGAAGCAGCAAAAAATCTTCACAGATGAATAAGTTTAGCACTGAATGAAAATAAATTATTTTCATATCCATATACACATTTTCTTTGAGACAGATAAAACTATGAACTAAGGAAAAAAGAAATGTCTAATAAAGAAAGTACTTCAGGGGTGCCTGGGTGGCTCAGTTGGTTAGGCAGCTGCCTTCAGCTCAGGTTATGATCCTGGAGTCTTGGGATCGAGTCCCGCATTGGGTTCTGCTTCTCCCTCTGACCCTCTCCCCTCTCATGCTCTCTCTCTCTCTCACTCTCTCTCTCATAATAAATAAAATCTTTAAAAAAAGAAGAAAGTAATTCAATAACCTAGTGCTATTATAAAATGACAGACAATATAGAGGAAAGTTTTGGACCTGAGTACACCAAAGGTCAACAATAAGCTGTGCTTCTCTATCATTGTCTTAATCAGTCTTTCAGTATTAGGAACATAGTACCTCAGTTCTTCAGAATTTATTATTATGAATTTCATTAAAAAAACAAACCAAAACAGAATAAGTTAGGGGCACCTGGGTGGCTCAGTCGGTTAAGTATCCAACTCTTGGTTTCCACTAGGGTCATGAGCTCAGGGTCATGAGATCGAGCCCTCCATTGGGCTCCCTGCTCAACCAGAGTTTAAGACTCTCTCTCTCTCTCTCTCACTCTCACTGTTTCTCTGCTCCTCCCCTCTGTGCTCTCCTCTCTCTCCCTAATTAAAAAAAAATCTTAAAACAAGAACAAAAAGCAGAATAATTTAATTATTTAAAGAACACAGAATCATATTCTGGAAAAATGAGACTAAGGGAAAACTGAGAAGAGAAAATGAAGACAGGTTGCAGGTAGGGATATAGCCTTACTTTTATCCATTGTTGAACACACCCATTTCTAATTCTTGTTTCATTGAATAAAAGGTATAATTCAACATAATTAGAAATAAACCCCCTGTTTTATGATAATCGCAAGATTATTAGATTAGCTCTTTTTAAAAATTCCTTCAAAGCACAGTTTTTAAAAAACCTCAATATAAATTTCAAAAACAGCTAGTATAAGATTGAGCCAACCATTGGCTTACATTTGCTTTTATCTCTTAATCATATTTGCATACGTTAGACATATGCATTTGTTTATTTTCCCATTCTCCATTTATATAGAATATATGACATATTAATTACTTTGCTAGATACTAGAAAAACAAAATGCAGAATGATCATGGAAACTTGGGTGTTAATAGTAAAAGCAGAAAGGTTACCTAGCACTGACAATAAAAGGGTGAGTATTATTAGTAATCTGTTATATAATATAACAGAGAGAGAGTACATGGAGTGTCACCCAAATTGGACTTGATTTCATGGTTGGCACTTGAGCCGTTAATTATTTCGACGATGGTGAATATTGTCGCATACCAATCTGAGTATTACAATGCTGTGGTGTATGTGGGAAGTCCAAATTAACCAGCTTCTCATTAGTACACTAAGAACCACTTTTCCCCATCTTTTCCAACTAGGAGTTTGGCAGTTTCCAAAAGCTGGGTCATTCCTCTAAGCTTTTCACTTGCCATTGGCATTGTTTTAGTTACATACAATATTTCTAAGATTTACTAGGAACATTGCTTAGATATAAGAATTAAAATAGTCAAATCTATCAAAGTGCACACAGTGAAGAGAATTGGCAGTAATCATTTAAGGTATACAGTGAAGCTAGACTTAATACTTTACAATGGCATCATATTAACAATGTCTCGGTCTAAAGTATATTCAACAAATGATGCAAACTTTATTTAAAATCTACAATTGTATAGAACCAATTTGCTTCAATTCTTTCTAAAAATCTCCTTTTAATTATACACAGACTTTAAGTAAGCATTCCATGCTGTCTAAATTATTAATTTCTTTATTAACATTTTCTGATAATCTTTACATCCTTTTTGCTAGAATACAGTAGGTATGGTTTGTCATTTTCAAGTGCTAAATTTCTTAGGTGTGACAATCGTTAGCCTTCTATTATTTGGGTATTTATTTTCAAGATACTCTTCTAGCTACTTGGGACACTACTGCAGCTGTAGGTAAAAGTGGTGAAGGTCAAACTTTTATCAGAAAAGTAAATAAATATATGAGAGATAAATAGATCAATCTTTGTTGTGCTTAAATGTTAACCTTTAGGAAAGGGAACAGGAATGTGAATCTGTTCATCTCTATTTTACAAACTATTTTTCTCTACAATATTTTCTTACTATAAAAGTAAACGAATTCGAGTCTGAAATGCAAATATAAAAAAAAATTGAATGTGGGACACCAGGGTGACGCTGTCAGTAAAGCCGCTGATTCTTGGTTTTGGCTCAGGTCTTGATCTTAGAGTCATGAGGTCAAGCCCCATGTGGTGCTCCACATTCCGGTTGGAGTCTGCTTAAGTTTCTCTCTCCCTCCGTCCCTCACACCCCACCCCTGCTCTCTCTCAAATGAATAAATCTTAAAAAAAAACCCACAAGTTGAATGATTTGAAATCAAATCGCTATAATTTGTATCTTTTGAATTCCTACCCCTTAAAAATCCTACCATATTATCAATTCTAATTATGACTGAATTTATTAAGCACCTGTTGTGTTGAGACTCTCATTTGACATATAGTAAGAACTCTGTTAGTACACAGTTCTCAAAAAGGACAGTCTTCCAGCTGCAGCAAACTCTTACGTGGATCTGTAGTTTATATGCCTGAAGGCACCTCACAAGGTAACTTCAGGAGAGAATAATCTAGAAAGTGATTGGGATTTGCTGTGTTTTGTTTCCTCAAATATTAGCACACAGCAGAACGAGCAGGAGGGCTTGTGAAAGTGTGGATTCCGGGACCCCATGCCCACAGTTTTTAATTCTGTGGATCTGGGGGAAGGTCCAGCAATGTGCATTTCTATTGGTTGGCGGGGGCGGGAGGACAGCAGCTGCTCCTCTAGACCACACTGTGACAAGCATGGTGCTAGGAGCTGAAAGTATCCAGGAGGCTTCCTCTCTTTCTTTCTTTCTTCTTTTTTTTTTTTTACATTTTGTTTCTTTTCAGCATAACAGAATTCATAGTTTTACACCACACCCAGTGCTCCATGCAATGGTGCCCTCCACAATACCCACCACCTGACTCCCCCAACCTCATTTTCTTTCTGTTTTTGTTTGTTTGGGTTTGTTGTTGTTTGTTTGATTTTTTAAAAGATTTATTTATTTATTTATTTTAGAGGCAGGGAGGGGCAGAGGGAGAGGGAAAATCTCCAGCAGACTTTCCACCCCCAAGTTTGGAACCCTATGTGGGGCTCAGTCCTCTGACCCTGAGATCATGATCTGAGGCAAAATCAAGAGTCTGATGCTAAGCAGACTGAGCTACTCCGGTGCCCCAAGACTTCCTTACTTTCTGATACCTTCATTCCATCCTCAAAATTTTCCTCATCTGCACTCAGTCCGCTCTCCCATGGATCCCCACATTGATTGGCACAGGATCTACCTCTCGGGACAATCTAGAACCTTTCTTCAGGACCATGTAGGCTTCACTGATGCAGGAGAATTTGCTGCTCAATTTCTAACTCTGTGTTTATATTACTCATGTACTTCTTTTCCTAAGGAGAAAAATGATTCCTGAAGAGATGAATTTTATTGCTTAACAATAAGTGAGCTGGTTAAAACTAAAGTAACTAATTTCTAGAACCTCAAATTAAAAGACAAACTAGCACTTGAGCCCCCAGCAGCTGCAAAGGCAGTTGCAGAAGTCAGCACTCCATCAGTGGAAATCTAAAGCAGCTGAAGCAGCTTTTTTCAAACACTTAACTGCTTGCTTCTTTCATATAACTCATTCATTCAACTGCATTAGGATACTCTCAGAACTGCAACATTATCATTCCGTATATATCTGTCAATAGGTTCATCTGGAGAGGAGAAATTAAATTTCAGCTTCTAATAACAAAACCAGTACCACCTGATACCTTGCTGTATACAAAATATATGCTCCCATTCTCTTTTTCAAGACCTGGACCATGCTGTGACAGATACTTAAGAGGATGTTGGAACAGCCTTTCTCTACCCTCTCTGCACACGGTTGGGTTCCTGAGTGGAAGTGGGTTTATAATTTGGGCTCCTACTATGCGGGCTCCACACTCACTGCTCTTACAAAACTTCCTGACAAGGGTGACCGTGTAATTAATATCTCTATTGGTTTTCTGTTGCTGCCTGTGTGTCACCTCTCTCAACCCCCATGCCAATTCATATACTGAAGTCCTGAACTCTAATATGATGGTATTTGGAGATTGGGCCTTTGGGAGGTAATAAGGTTTAGATGAGATCATGAGGGTAGAGGTCCCCATGATGGGATTACTGCCTTTTTTATTTTATTTTATTTTTTGGTAAAGATTTTGTTTATTTGAGAGAGAGAGAGAGAGAGCATAAGCAGGGGAGAAAGGGAGAAGGCAGCTCCCTGCTGAGCAGGGAGCTCGGTGTGGAACTTGATCCCAGGATCCTGAGATCATGACTTGAACTGAAGGCAGACGCTTAGCTGACTGAGGCACCCTGGATTACTACTCTTATAAGAGAACATCATGGAGCACCTTGGTGGCTCAGTGGGTTAAGCCTCTGTCTTCCGCTCAGGTCATGCATGGTCTTAGGGTCCTGGAATCGAGCCCCACATCAGGATTTCTGCTCAGCAGGGAGCCTCCTTCCCCCCTCCTTCTGCCTGCCTCTCTGCCTACTTGTGATCTCTCTCTTTGTCAAATAAATAAATAAGGGGCGCCTGGGTGGCTCAGTGGGTTAAAGCCTCTGCCTTCGGCTCGGGTCATGATCCCAGGGTCCTGGGATCGAGCCCCACATTGGGCTCTCTGCTCTGCGGAGAGCCTGCTTCCTCCTCTCTCTCTGCCTGCCTCTGCCTACTTGTGATCTCTGTCTGTCAACTAATAAAAATAAATTTAAAAATCTTAAATAAATAAAATCTTTTAAAAAAAGAGAGAGAGAGAGAGAGAACATCAGAGCTTGCTTTCTCCTCCATGGGGGGACACAGTAAAATGTGCTCACCTGCAAGCCAGAAGAGAGCTTTCGCAAATATCTAAATCTGCTGCTGCCTCGATCTTGGACTTTGCAGCCTCTAAGTCATGAGAGATAGTATCTGTTGTTTAAGACACCGAGTCCATGATATTTTTTATACCAGCCCGAGTTAATACACTACCTTGGAATATTACTACACACTTAAGAAGTAGCTTAAACTTTACAGTTCTGTAGATCAGAAATATAAGACAAGTCTCATCAGGCTAAAGCCAAATGTACCATCATTTGTGTCCCTATGGGGAGGCTCTCAGGGAAGATCCATTTCTTTGCTCATTTGGGTTATTGGCAGAATTCAGTTACTTAGGGTTGTAAGTCTGAAGGCCCCCTTTCTTTGTTGGCTGTGAGCCAAAGACTATCTCTAGCCTCTCGAGGCTGCCCACATTCCTTGGCTCTTGTTTCTGCTCTCCATCTTCAAAGAATGCAAAGATGGGTCAAATCCCTCTCATCCTTGGAAACGTTTCTCCTTTTTCTGCCATCTCTCTGACTCATGCAAGGAAGATTTTCTGTTTTAAAGGATTCATTAGTTGGGCCCACCGAGCGAGTCCAGAATATTATCTGCATCTCAAGGTCCATGTTCTTAATCGCATTTGCAAAACCTCTTTGCCATGTATGAAACATATTCACAAAGTCCAAGAGTTAGAGCATGGGAATCTTTGAGGGACATTATTCTGCCTATCACAATGTTCATATGAGGTCACCTCAGAATGAAAGCGAGTATGATTAATAAATATGCCAAGATAATGAGAATAAACCAAGACACACTGTCATCCAATTTATGACATTGAGAGTTAAGGGTCTAAAATAAGAAATAAGTGTGTGTGTGCATGTGTTCAAGGTCAGAGGTGTTAAAGAGATGAATAAACACAGCTGTGCCTTCAAGAAGCTTCCAGCTAGCTTTCAATAGATGTGTTTACAAACATCTACCTTGATTCCCAAACATGTTCTAGGTCCATGTGAGTTAATAGGGATGGGTGAGCTTTTGATGCAGGTGAAGGACATTGATTGCAGATAAAGCTTAAGTTCTCCTTGACCATGAAGGCACATGGAAGGCAGGATGATGGGAATCTATCCCCCAACCCATAGGCTGGCAAACCGGGACCACTGGGTATAACTAAAAAGAAGGTAAAATGAATGTCCTATTTAGAACAATCCTTTAATTAAGAAGTAGGCTACTGGGGACTCTACTTTAATTAACCACAGAATACCACATTAACCTTTTCCTGTGTTGTCATAAAGTTGAAGCTCTACTCCCTGAGGTAGAATTTCTTCAAATGCATTCTGCTATCCTTGGGCATATGCAGATTGAAAAAGAAATTAAATATGAAGATACTATTTCCATTAAAAGATAATTATAAAACTCAAATTATGCATGTATTCATACATGATTGCATAATGATTTAAAATGAGGCAATTGCTTTGAGACATTCATTGGTTCTAGTTAGAAATGGTTGCATATTTTATAAAAGTTAATGTTTTATATTTATTTACATTTAAATCATTATGCTGCAAGATGAGACTTTTTGGCTTGATAGTCTTAATGTTATTAATTCATCATAATCTTTTTTATACTAGAATGATTATGATTCTGAGTTACATATGTACTATCTTAATATTCTTGTAATCATCTGGTGTTTTATGCATTATTTGAACTAATATTTTTTTCATAAACTGTTATAAAGTTTATATTATACTTTGGTGTTGTTTCTAAACAAATACGTTTAGAAATTTTCATGGTTAAAAGGTATATATACCCTGATATGAGGAAGTTGAGATGCAATGTGGGGGGTTTGGGGGGTAGGAAAGGAATAAATAATACAAGATGGGATCGGGAGGGAGGCAAACCATAAGAGACTCTTAATCTCACAAAACAAACTGAGGGTTGCCGGGGCGGGGGTGGGGCAAGGAGAGGGTGGTGGGGTTATGGACATTGGGGAGGGTGTGTGCTATGGTGAGTGGTGTGAAGTGTGTAAACCTGGCGATTCACAGACCTGTACCCTTGGGGCTAATAATACATGTTATTATGTTATGTTAATAAAAAAATTTTAAAAATTTTAAAAAGAGGTATATATAAAATACTTTAACAAATAAGAATGTACTTTCATGTTCATCACTAAACAGAAAATTGGACATTGTGAATTGCTTTAACATAGAAGTTTATTTTTATTTTTTAAAGATTTATTTACTTATTTCAGAGAGAGGAAGCATGCAAGCTGGGAAGGGGCAGAGGGGGAGAGAGAGAGAATCTCAAGCAGACTCCCTGCTGAGCCCAGCCGGCTCCATTTCAGGACCCTGAGATCATGACCTGAGCAGAAATCAAAAGTCTGATGCTCAACTGACTGAGCCACCCAGGCATCCCAAGGTATTTAAAATTTTAGAAGTTAAATTAGTACTGACTCTTTTGTGAATTACTATTTTGAATATAATTATTCGTAGAGATAGGAAATCTAATCTCTTCCGTTGTGGCATATAAATCACATGAAAGGTATTAATGCTAAACATTAAGAAGAATGATAAAACAATTTCATAATAGAAAATGATGGTGATTAGAAAACAAAGAAAAGTTGTTCTTTTGAGAATGTTAAAACATTGAACATAAAAATATAGACCCACTCAGAAAACGACATGATTGAAAACCACAAACATACATTTTTACAATAAGCCTATTTTCAGGAGAGGAACACCAAGTCAAAACAACTTTCACTTCATAAAGTTTAAAAAATACAAATGTTGAATTTTGCTATCATTTTCTATTACATGCACATAAATCAATATGTTTTTCAGGTTGTAAAGTTTCAATAGACACATAAATGCATATTTACCAAAGAATGTGTTAAGGGATGCAATGATAAGAAATCAACATTTTTTTAATCTGGTATTAGGCACCACAAAGAGTAGACTGTATTTGGATGCATTTACGTGACATAAAAGAGGGAATTGGAACTGAATATGTTACAGAAAGCAGTTGAGGGAGCATGGATGTGGGGCAGCATGGAAAGGAGATTAAATGACATTAGCTGATAACTGGATGTTGGAAAAGTCTTGGTCAATCAGAAATTTTCAGAGCCAGGGTCTGATAGAAAAAAGTATTGAAATAGATTTTTTATTTTAAAAATTGTAAAATAATAGTCTTTTTGAGTGTGGTGGAGCAGATGCAAATATAAGACATGATCTTTGTCCTTCTAATAAGTGAGTAAAAAAGAGAGTCATAAACGCTTATATCACAACCCATGCGTACAAAATGATACAGCATTATGGTAAAGGAACACGTGGATAACTCAGCATGCACAGAAGCATGGCCTCACGGAAGTAGGTGGTAACTTAAGGTCTAAACTCTAATTTAAGGATTTCATCAGATGAAGAAGACAGGCAGAAGGCAGAGAGAAAATTGAGTCAAGCCCTGATGCCCATGGTACATTTGGGAACCTGACAAAGATGGCGACAATCAGATGCATAGCTGGACCCCAATATAAAGGGCCTTGGCATTTACAGCTTTGGCTCTGGACTTTATTCTGTAGTGATGTCAAAGCATCAAGGATGTTTCTGTAGGGGACATGGGTACCAGCAGGTTCCTGATGGAGTAGACAGGGAGGAGATTCACAGAGAGGGTAACATGCTTGAAGTGCCCTTCCATGGTCCAAATAAGAGCTGGGGAGGTATGGGCAGAGGAGAGACATAGCTGGTATAGAAAGAAGAGAAAGGCTGGAGGAAAATGGTGGAGATAAAATTCGGGACTTGAACACTATTAATGGAAATAAGCCCTGTGCAAGCTATGGCCAGTTAGGAGACAAGCCGGAAGAGAAATCAGAAGTCCTGTGTTTGATTTCAGATGTGCTGCCTTTGAATTTTCCGTGAGAGTTTCCATTAGCTGTATCTTCTGCAGGCGGTTAAATATCTGGGTCTTGTGCTAAGAAACGAAGTCAGATAAGAGATAGAGATTAGGGCCCGTGGAAATTGAACCCCTGAGAATAAGATGAGATTATCCAGGGAGAGCATATACATCAGGAGGTGACCTCAAATATTTAAAGGGTGAGACGGGGAAGGGCTCTGAAGGATGTTCGAAATGCTAGAGGCAGAGGAAGGGGAGAAGCAGGAGAGGCAGGAGAGGGTCATGCATCCTGTTGGCGCAAAGTCTTACAATCTATGCCCCAGGAGCAGCCCCCCCCCGACCTCCAGAGACCAGACGTAGATATCAGCAGACTGATGTAGTCTCTCCTTCTTAATTACACATGATCGTCTTAGTTATTGGTTGGCAATTAACAACTGCAGGACTGACAGTCGCTTTCCTTTCTGAAACAGAATTGTTGATGAAAACGAGAAGCATTAGGATGTGGAACTCTGATCTATTGTGACATCTCCTCTTCAGTGTTGCAGGTCGCACTTCGGCAATTTCATAAAGTTGTCCCCAGTACTATTGCTCAAAATTGCAGCCACAATCCTCCCTATCTATTGGGTTATTTTGATGTAGCACAGGTAATGAGTTGGGTCACATACTTCACAATTCCTTTTGTTTCCAAGCACACATTTCCTCTGGTCCTTGTCAGCAACGGCAGAAATGGTTTAAAAGAGACATTTATAAAAGCTGCGATGTTAGCTCTCTGCTGTTTATCTTTACCGAGCTTACATTATTTACACAAGCAAAATGCAATGCGTGCTATGCTTAAATGCCCTCTTTTATGTTTCTGTTTTATTGATACCTGAGGCATCCCACACTTATGCTAAATTTGTTTGCTTGGAACACTGTCACCTAAAAACACTACCTTTCAAGAAGTGAAATTTTTATTGAGTGATTTTTTTTTTCTTGGCTCAACTTTTAATTGTGCCTTTATTTTTCTCTGTTGTTTTTCTTGTGTGTGTGTGTGTGTGTGTATATATATATATATATATATATATATATATCTCCCTCAATCTCACTTTTTAAAAGATCTTCAGTTTCTATGAGTTTAGTTGGTAATTTATGTTTACTAAAACAAGAATGGAACAGAAATAAAGAGCAAAAAGGCAGTCATGCCACCAAACACTCTGCCAGCATTGTCTTTAACAAACTTGAGTTTGTTAAAATAGAGTTTGTAACTATTTGCAGAGCTCAGCATAAGCAGATATAGACATATCTATAGATTTGATCCCATTCACCCAAAAACCCATGTTTCTCATGCTTTAAGTAGAAGTCTTTACTGAAAAACATCAGAGATATATGGAATAGATATGATGAGATCATACAGTGGCTTGGCTGTTCTTGGCCTCAAATTTTGTCAAAGAACATCCTTGGGGAAGTCATTTGACTCCCTTAGCCAATATGTCTGATTCCTTCCTCAGGTACTACCTTCACCTCTCTCAGTGGCTTGCCTTTATCATGACCTCTTCCTTCCTCTGTGAGGAACCTGAGCCCTTGGCTGCCAAGCCTTTCTCAAGCAACAGCTTCTGCCTTTGTCCATTTATTGCCAACATTACTCAAGGGCGTACCAATAGGCAGCCAAGGTAATCAGGGGCTGCTAAATGTATTTTCCCTACCCCCATTTTTAAGAGCATTCCTATTTTCTTCTGATCATCTGTTCCATTTTATCACCACAGTGGTAATTACCTATTTTGCCAGCAAACCTCTTGGAATGAGGTTCCAAGTGCCATGAACTGCCAGCCACCAGAGAGAATATTTTAGTGGGCCTCTTGTTGTGTCCCCAGTGGAAGCATGCTTCCTTTGGAAATCAGGACCTCTAATACCACAAAACTCAGATTTATGGGAATGGGAAGCACAAATTTATTCAAGTGGTTCACCAAGAGTGATAGTAAGTAAGGCAACCTATTTCTTCCCCTTGGTTTCTGGACACATGAATTCTACCTAATGTGGACACATCATCACATGATGGTTGTGGATTAAAATGTACACTGCCTTCTGGAGAATTGTGATGGTAGATGGTTGCTGTAAATAGTCACGTAATTTGTCTGCTTGCCTAGTTGTTGTCTCATGCCTCTTCCATGACGGATGCTTTTTGGTGGATGTCAATATGGGATATGGAAATCTTTGCACTCCTGTGGATCCATTCTTATACTCTATCACAACCTTTTGTCCTCAATCTTCTAATCTTTCCTTTTCCAAACCCTTGAGCAACTGGCTAGGCCTTTCTCTACTGCCCATGACATTATGTATGTTATAACCTTAGGTCACACTGGAGGGGTGTTATCCATTTGTGGCTGGCGATCAGACTCTGAGTCAATACTTTCATGAATTAATCTTGTTTTTGTTTTCTCCTCCATTATCCAGTCATAAAAAAACTCTGATCTTGGGATGGCCCTCGCATCAACAACATTGGATAGAAGCTACTAAAGGAGGGGTTGTACTCTGTATTTTGGGAGGGCTGCCATACAAAATATGATAGATTGAGTGGGTTAAAGAACAGATATTTTTTTAATGACAGTTCCGGAGGCTGGAAGTCCAAGATCGTGATGTTGGCCATTTGGGCTTTTTTGATGCCTTCCTCCTTTCCTTGATGGCTACCTTTTCATTTTATCTTTCCATGTCCTTTCCCTTGTGCATGAGCATCCTGTGGTCTCTAGGTTTATCTCAATTTCCTTTTCCTCTTCTTCTAAGGACTCCAGTCAGACTGGATTAGGACCCACCCATATGACCTCATTTAATCTTGATTATTTCTTTAAAGGCTCTCTAAAAAGTCACATTCTGGGTATTGTGAGATAGGGCTTCAAAATATGAATTTTGTAGGGAACATGATTTTTTTGTTGTTGCTGTTGCAGATTTTAAAAAAATAAACATCATCTTTCTCTATCATCAAATTCCCATGTTGTATTCCTATAATGAATTAGCTTTAGTTATTCCATAAGGTATTTTTCTTTGGTCTCTTCCTTTTTAAGTTTTTTTT
This sequence comes from Mellivora capensis, assembly GCA_004024625.1. Taxonomy (NCBI): domain Eukaryota; kingdom Metazoa; phylum Chordata; class Mammalia; order Carnivora; family Mustelidae; genus Mellivora; species Mellivora capensis. Next base: position 45,296 of record PISX010009049.1, read on the forward strand.
TTTTTTTTAACAAAACTAAAGGCATACAGAGGAAGGTTAAACCATGAACATGGCACATGCCAATATCATTTGTGCTGTAACATGCCATCTTTAGCTAAAGGCTACCTGTTACAGTACTCCCAGCACTTGGGCAATAAATTCTTATTCATGAAGTGAAATCTGGGCAGCACATTACAACATCCCCTAAAGGCAGGTACTGACTGTTATGGACCAAATGGTTATGTCTCCTGCAGATTCATATATTGAAATTCCAACCCCCAGCTGGATGGTGTTAAGAGATGAGGCCTTTGGGAGGTAATTAGGTCATAATGGTAGAGCCCTCATGAATGGAATTAGTACTCTTACAAGAAGAGGGAGAACGCTTGCTTCCTTTCTGCTCTCCCTAACATGTGAAGGTACAATGAGAAGATGTCTATCTGCAAACCAGGAAGAGGGACTTTACCAGGACCTGACCATACTGGCACCTTGATCTCAGACTCCAGCCTCTAAAACTATGAGAAATAAGTGTATTCTCTTAAAGCAATGTTTGTTACAGCAGCCCAAGTTGACTAGGACACTGACTCCTTCAAATTGCACATATTTATTTCTTCTTGTAACACGTCTTCAAAATCCAAATTGTGAAAACATAACTCTGCCTAGTGTTCTTTAATTATAAGTCAAATACCAGTTCTCTCCAAGCACCATCAATGTTCCTTTCTCTCCTTTATACACCTTAGCATGATGCATTGAGCTTACTTATTTTTACCCCTCACCTTTCTTTCAACTGTGAATTCCCTTAGTCTAGAAGCCTTTTTTGGTTTGGTGCTTGCTTTTTTATATCTTTATTTTTAAAATTCCAGCACTGTTTCTGGCACAGAACTGTACTTAATAAAATATGTATGAATTAATTTAATCCATTGCAGGGCCATCTTTCTGTATGTGTATTAAATGTAGAATTCCCAAAGTCAAGCAATGTTATAACCACCTGGAGGTCCAGTTCATAAGAAACTCATTGGAAGTAGTAATTTAGGTCTTGCCCAGGCATGTTTAAGGTAGGGTAATTGAGACAATGAAAAAAAAAAAGTTTTCTGACCCAGATAGGATAGCCTGTAGTTCTAGATGAGACCACATCCCTGATGATTAATTTCTTTGGATTCAGACTTACTTTTTCTGGGAGAAATTAGATGCCAAATGCCAAATGCAAATACCACTGGAAGGCGAATACATTGCTAGTCATTAATATTTTTAGATGATTTTGTAAGATGATTTACTGAGCTTGCTCTCCACATGACAGCTGGCTAAGAAGTAATGGCGTATAGGGGCGCCTGGGTGGCTCAGTGGGTTAAGCCACTGCCTTCGGCTCAGGTCATGATCTCGGGGTCCTGGGATCAAGTCCCACATTGGGCTCTTCTGCTCAGCAGGGAGCCTGCTTCCCTCTCTCTCTGCCTGCCTCTCTGTCTACTGTGATCTCTCTCTGTCAAATAAATAAATAAATAAATTTAAGAAAAAAAAAAAGAAAGAAGTAATGGCGTATAGAAAAGAGATGTTTTGATGTTAGTGAAGAAATGGTGAATAGGTGGATCTATTCGATGTGAGTCTCAACTTGGGTACAGGAGGAGAATATGGGCTGGTCGAATCTGGGACAGAAGAAACCAAAAAGTATGAAAGAGGTATTGAAAGGAGAAGGGGGTCGTTGCTAAAAATGAACCTCAGCAGCTTCAGGATTTTGCCCTGGGCACTCATCATTATTTCTGAATTTTCAATCCTCATCTAATACATTCATAAAATATCATCTTTTCCCCAACAGAAGGCTATGATACAGCATGTCAGTTCGGGTGAGAAATGAAATATCAAGGCAAGCAAACTGGCATAAAATCAGTGAACACAAGATGGTAAGGGTGGTGTTAGTGATTCTTTCCAATGGCCTCTGAAAAATGTATCGGAGAACATCCTCCCATGACTAGCACTCAAATTCACAGCAGTGAATCCGGTGGCAGTCTCAGAAACAAGCAAGCAAGCAAACAAAACAAAGCTGACCATCCCCAGTCCACGGCAAGTGACTTATGTTCTCATTCTTTCAAAAAAAATCTTCCAAAATGATGAATATTTTAGTTCAGGATTGAATATATTTTACTGCCTACATGCTCTATGAGTAAAAATCAATAAATTCTACAGTCAGTAACCCAGCAATTTCATGAAAATTTAACATAACAATGGGAATACATGGCTTGTTATTGATTTTCAGAGTTAGTAAGTTTTATATCCAAAAATAATAGCTCTGTGTTGTAGTAGCATTGCAGAGTTACATCCTTTCTTACCCCATAGCTGATTTTTCTATTAGGTCAGAAGAAGCAGCTACCTAAAGATGATTAAATGTTTTTTTGATTGTGCCCCCTCCAGATAATATGTGTCTCTTCTTCACTCTTTGTTTTTCTATCAACAGTAAGATCAGTAGGAATCGATTGGAATTTGGATGCAAAATATAGACACAAATAATGAAAAATGTGAATGTTGAACCATAAATCATTAGTAAGTGATTTTGTTTTTAAATGTTGGAAAAAGTAAAATTCTTTTCATAATAAGATAGTCATAGTTACTTCTTTCTCCAAAAACTAAAGGTAGAAAAAGCCTTTGAAAAACAAGGGTGATTCAACAGCATAAATTCGGCAAAGAAAAAAAGGCTATTTTATTTTGCCAGCTTTCCCTAGAGAAAGTAATAGAAAGACTAGTGAGGAACAAGCCTAAGGCACCTTTACATACATTTCTTTCCCTTATGTCGCAAAATCACAGTGCAGGCTGAATTTCCTAGGAGCCAACAGTTTCAGATGAGAAATTTCTACGATGATTTCAAATAAATAAAATGTAAAATTAGTACTTTAATTAGAGTATAAATGAGAGAAGACTATTTTGAAATATTCTTAACCTGAGTGATAATTATTACTTATACTTGTAACATCTTTTGTTTGGATATGAAGTATCGAGAGCCAGAGAATAAACATGAAATGTGCCACCTAATTTTATGATGCATGAAGAAACATTTCCCACATCTGGGAGCTTTGAAAAAACCTTTTTATTTATTTATTTTTAAGGATTTTATTTATTTATTTATTTGAGAGAGAGAGGGAGAACAAGAGAGAAAGCACGAGGAAGGGGAGAGGCAGAGGTAGAAGAAGATTCTCTGCCGAGCAAGGAGCCCAATGCGGGGCTCGATCCCAGGACCCCAGGATGATGACCTGCACTGAAGGCAGAGGCTTAACCCACTGAGCCACCCAGGTGCCCATTTGAAAAAAATCTTTTAAGTTTATAAAGACAATGAGGCTATTAAATGCATGAGATAATCATAGAATTTTTAGGAGGGAGAAGATTTAGAAATGTTTAAATACAACCTTTCAATTTTTTTCATGTAAAAAAGTATGAATATTTTAGATAAAGAATTAAAACCCTAATCTACCAAATAATTTAATCCCTGGCTTTATATTTTATTAACGTGTAGAGGCAAACAAAGAAGACCAACATCTCCCACATTTTCCTCATTTACTGAATCAAATATTTTGATGTACCATATACTATAGTCTGTCATTAGTGTTGATTCTATCTTCTCAAAGAATGAAATCAAAGCTGGTATATTTTTAAAGTTTACTTGTCACTGAGTATGCTTCTACACTCACACTTGTTCCCAGGGACACTAAAGTCACTCACACTCATCGGTTTGTCTTAATATGGACATAGTCAAGGTTATACCATAAGTTAGATGGTACTGCCTCTGCCCACATCTTTTGGAAAATATAGGAGTGATATCTATAGGGTATTAGATAGTTAAAGAAAGTGTGTGTGTGTGTGTGTGTGTGTCTGTCTGTGTGTGTGTGTCTGTGTGTGTGTTTATGTGCTTGTTTCACCGAAATTAAGGTGATAATATTGGCAACAATGTTTCAGGGTCTACCTTTGCTGAATTTTGCTTAGCCATGTTTTCACAAAAGCTTCCACTCTCTTGTCAAATAGCTACATAAAACGTATAACTTTAAAAGAAGCTGATTGTCTACAAATTAATATACTTATTACTTGGGGCTACCAGTTCAAAAGTGAAGTGGCCTCAGTCTCTTTGTAGTCTTTGAGAATAAAAATACATGATAGACCGGAAAGTAGAGTCTTCCATGAAGACCAGGGAACATGAGTGATGCCTGGAAAAAGTACCTTTTCCCCATCCTGGCTAGTGCCAAAGCAGGGTTAGAAGAAAAGGAAAGGAAAAGGCCAAACCAAGCAAAGATCCTTTGGAACAGACTTAGGAGACAGAGTAGAAACTTTCAGACTGATTTTTGGAAAAGCTATCAATTTCTCATGTTTGGACAGAGATTTCCGTCCTTTTCAACACTTTTTCCTTATACTTTTCTCAATGTCTTTTTTTATGCTAGCTCTTCTCAAACTATTAGGATCCATTAATGTGCTGTTGAAGAGTATCAATTTCCAAACCCACAAAGTCAAGGGAAACAAAACATGCCTGACTGCTCCTCCTTTGAAAATAGCATCGGTATAAATTTTAGGGTTCATAAAGCTCAGTGAGCTTATCCTGTTTCATCTTTTTGTTAGCTGGAACAGTTTTTATGTGGATGAATTTTCTGACAACGTGTTTCATGAACTTACTTTCTGACAGTTTCAGTAGACTGCAAAGGCAGTGTTCACCTGAAATGTACTCATTTCAAAACTCCCTGTGCCCATTACAACTTAAAATAGCCATTTTGTCTTCTCCCTAGAACTGTTTTTGTGTTTGTTCCACAGTACCCTTATGGTAGTACACTGGTACATGTGGATTTAATAAAAATTCCCAATGTGGAGATTTAGCTTTGGAAATAGCGTTGTGTTTTATTTTTTAAGATTAATTTTTTATAACTTTTATTTTTAATATAATTTCAAAATCACAAAAAAGTTGCAAGAATAGTTAATAATATACTTTTTAGGGACGCCTGGGTGGCTCAGTTGGTTAAGCGGCTGCCTTCGGCTCAGGTCATGATCCCAGCGTCCTGGGATCGAGTCCCACATCGGGCTCCTTGCTCGGCAGGGAGCCTGCTTCTCCCTCTGCCTCTGCTGCCACTCTGCCTGCCTTTGCTCGCTCGCGCTCTCTCCCTCTCTCTCTCTGGCAAATAAATAAATAAAATCTTTAAAAAAATATATACTTTTTAATACTTTTTACCCAGATTCATCCATTGTTTACATTTTCCCCAATTTAATTTTATCATTCTTTCACTCTATTATCTATCATCTATTTTTATATCTATCTCTCCGTCTATCTAACATCTATCTGTAATATTTTTCTGAATCAATGGAGAGAAAGTTGGAGATGTGCTTATTCACCCTGAAATAATTGCGTGTTTCTTAAGATCAAATACTTTTACAAAACACACTACCATTCTCAAAATCAGAAATCTCGACATCAGTGCAACAATATTATTGAATCCACAGTCCATATTCAAATAATCATCAATTCTCTCATATATTTATTCCCTATAAAGAATCCAATCTTATATGACATATTATATATACTTACCACATTGCTTTAATTTTCTTTAATCTGAATCATTTTCTTCAACCTTCCCTGACCTCAACATTTTTGAAGAGTAGAGGCCATCACTTTATAAATGTTTTTTAAATTTGGGTTTATCTCAATAGAAAAAAAAATTGGGATTTATCTCATGTTTCCTCATGAAGAGATTCAGGTGTTACATTTTGAGCAAGATACCACATAATATGTCCCTCTCAGCATATCTTACTATTAAAAAATGATCCTGCTTTGTTCCAACAAGAGCTTTTTAAAATGAAGCTTTTCTACCTTTGCCCCCTGAGCAGTAAGTGAACAGTCCAGATAGCCAAAAAATGAAACATAATCAAATGTAATCTAGTCCTCCAGCCTCCTGAGAAGGAGAAAAAAATAAAATATAGATCATACAAAACTAAAGGAATACCCTTCTTTCCAACTTCAGAGAGCTCTTTTCTTTTTTATTTTATATTTGGTGTATATGCCTATCTAATATTGTATTTTCTTCAAATATGCTCCTTGCCTCATGCTATGTGCAGGCATTTTTTTTCTGCTGGGCACCAAATCCCTTGACGTTAAACATTTGTTACCCAATGTCTTCACTTTCTATTCCAGAGAATCCTAATTCCATTCACCATGACAGTATCAAGATACCTTGAATAAGGTCACAATTTCTTTTTAATCTTCAGTTCAAAGAAACATGTTTAAGTCCTAATTCTATTTACCAGACTACAACAGTTTATCTCTCTTACCACTCCTGTTACAGAACCTCCCCCGGTCTTCAGTCTCCTTTCTTGCGTCCTCTTGTCCATTTATTATGACCCCATTCCATTCTCTTTAGTCAGCTCTTAGCCCTTCAAACCACTCCTTGACTTTTTATTTTCCCTCAAGCTTTCCCTAAAAATTCCCTTCACCTTTTCTCAAATTAGGATCTTCCAGTGTTTCCTGGAACTCCCAACCTATCTTTACAGATGCTTTCTGGAAATCTCCGCTTTGACACCTTACAACCACCTCAAAGGCAGTCCTACTCCTTACCTCTAGCCTAGCTTTTTACTTCCCATTTCCCTGTGTAGTGGCCTCCCTTTGCTTTAGTTTAGAACATTACTGAAAGCCCCATAAGAAATGGGTTTTCACCTCTGTTGCCACTGCCCCTGACTGCTTCTCTCTCTGCTAACGCTTGCTGCCCTCCTCATTCACAGGTGTTTCTAAGAGCCCTCACCAATAAAAGTCCTACATGGAACTCTCTCAGAATCTGTCTCCAAGGGAACCCAATGAATGAGACAAGCTCTAATCTGGTGGGCTTGGAAGAAATAGATTTTAATGATTTGGCAGAAATCTCTACCTCGAAGAGTACTTTAAGGAAAGAGGATATTCACTTCTTAGGGACAGACTGATGAAAAACTATTGAGCTGCATCCCTCCCAAAAGCACTGAAAAGAGTAAAGCCCAACATGTGCAGTCCTGCCTCACCTCAGCAAAGCAAGCAGTATTTACACAGGTCCCCACAACAGGCTTTACCAGGCGATAGGAACACTGGGACCTGAGCCAGAGTTCCTAGGCTGTCTTGCTGTTTCTACACTTGCTTACTTGCTCGTGAAGGCTGTTCTCCATCAGGTGCTTAAATAATGTACCATCCTAAGATGTATTTTGAAACTTTTGGAAATAAAGGAATCTTCCCATGTATTTTTGAAATATTGCAATGGTTGGTAATACCTACATGTAAATACTATAATTACGAGGTTAAAGATAAACTCAGCAAATGACTTCAAAGATGCGGAAAGAAGTAGATTGATAACAGGGTTTTTGAAGTAGTTATAAAGGGGAACAAAATTATTATTTTATCTACTGTAGTGCTACATGACATTATACAAAAAGATTATATATATATATATTCTACTCTGGCATGATGAATTGGTAGAAAGGTAGCCATTTGATTTGAGTACTTTTTAAAAATTTGAGTAGAGCAACTACTAACCTTTCTGTTCCTTGCTTCCACTGAAGCAAGTTGCTTGTTTTCACTGAGGCTGAATAAAGTCTATAACCAATCTTTACATTTGGTATAGTCTGTATCATCTCAATGTCTAGCACAAATAGCTTTCCACTCTCTTTTTTTCCAAATGTATAGTTTGTATTATTGATAGATTTAAAATAGCACGTACGTTCTGAAAACTTCATTTACCGCAAGCACTGTACCAAGAAGAAACCATGCAGTTAGAATTCAAAGTCAAGTATTCTGATCCTTTGGTGGCCATAAAACCACCTTTTTGAAAATACATGATGTTAGTAACTGAATGTTCATATTCCCCCCAAATTCCTATGTTTGAAGCACTAACTTCCAGTCTGATGGTATTTGGAGATAATCAGGGTGAGATGACCTCATGAGGGTGGAGCCCTCGTGATAGGATTAGTGCCCTTCTAAGAAGAAGAGAGCTTAGAGAGCTTGCTTTCTCTTCCCTCCCCCTCACCTGATTCATTGACCCAGATTTGAGAAAAGAGATGAGGTGGCCATCTGCAAGCCAGGAACCAAACTCTTGGCCTGCATCTTGATCTTGGACTTCCCAGCCCCCAGAACTGTGAGAAATGCATATCTGTTATTTAAGCCATCCAGTCTGTGGTATTTTGTTATGGTAGCCCGGACTAAGCCATGTAGATTTTATGATAATTCAAGTCAATTAAAACTGAGAAAATAGTCAACAGAGATTGAGTGGGTTATTTGCCATGGGGACATTTTGTGAGGGTGTCCTAATCAACAAACAAGCCACTAGCTTTTGCTTTTGAACAAACTGCCAATTCTTGACAAGGCTTAGAATCATATTTTTGTTTTATTTTTCCTTTGCCTAAGAAATATGTCATTTATGGCTTTATAATTTTTGAGCTGGAAATAGCTCGTGCTAATTTTTCTTAAAGACTCTGCGCCATATTTTTTCAGTCTCACCTAGTGCATGTTTCTGATTTCTAGTCAATGTGTTTTCTAAAAAGCTTTTCTCTTTAGACTGAATGTGGAGCTGTGCTGCTATCCTAAAGTTAGAATTTTAAAGATATCACTCCATTTGCTCCTAAGAGTAGCATTCAATGTCAATTTTCTAGGCAAGAACAATATCTCAGCACCACAGATAGAAAATGAAATATTCGAAACATCCAGAAACATCTGCCAGTCTCCAGTGAATACTCTGCAATCAATCCACACTATCATAAAATAAGAAGAGAGGTCTTTGCTTAGAATTACTAGCACACAGTACCTCATTAACTAACCCAGCCAATCAATTAGGGTCACTGAAAGGTGGCATAATAGGACTTTGGAGGAACATAACCATTTTCCTCATTAAATACTAACAAGCCAGTTCTCATACTTTTCTGATATCATTATGTTCCCTACCTTTCCTCCCTGCCCATTAACTATCGTCCTAATAATCACATATCTGCTTATAGCAGCCTGTCTTTTTAATTTACCTGCTGTATCAATTTTGAACATATTTCCCTGACAGTTACAGATTTTCTTCCTTTGGCAAGAATGTCAGTTCAAAACAATCTTACCTTTCATTTATAAAATCGTTTGAATCTTTTAAGTGGTCCAGTGATTAAAAAAAAAAATGCACGGTTGAAAATTTGAGTGACTATAAAATGAACTTCATGGAAATTGGAACAGTGATGAGGTGCCTTAATAACGCCAGGATGTGTCCCCCATATGACACTCTTGTTGGTGTGAGGTGGCTAACTCACTAATTGGACAGGAAATCCCCTGTGAACTGGCAGAGGACATCCCGTTGATGTGAGTAACTATAATGAGGTCTGTGCTAATGCTAAAGAACTTTCCCTAGGTTTTAACAATAGCATATAAAAATGTTCCTTACACACTTGTTATATGAATCCGTATCCATTAAACGACTTTTACTACTGAGAATGCTTTTCTTAAACTAGAGGTATTTTTGAAGTCGTTTATGTAATAGAGGTAAGTTATTTGTATTTGAGACTGTGACAGAAGCATATGGTTTTATATTTGAGCACACAGCCTTGTTTTTTTTTTTTAATAAGTTTTTTTTTTTTTAATTTGACAGACAGCACTAGTAGGCAGAGAGGCAGAGAGAGAAAGGGGAAAGCAGGCTCCCCGCTGAAGCAGAGAACCTGATGTGGGGCTCAATCCCAGGACCCTGGGATCACGACCTGAATGAAGGCAGAGGCTTAACCCACTGAGCCACCCAGGCGCCCTGCATCCTTGTTTTTAGACTGAATTGCTTTCCCCCCACTCCAACTTTCTGCTCCTCTAACAAATCTGTCTCTCTCAATTTAAAGACCTGTGGTCAGACTTTCTAGGCAGTTAGGAATGTTGTAGATTATCTTCAGGGTGCCTGAAGATAGAGGGGATAAGGCACCTATATGCAAATACCTAAAATCATCAAAATTTGTCCAACGTGTTTTACAAACAAGGTCAACATGGAGCTGAGCCATTTTTGTGTTTGTTTTTCCTTTATTATTCTTCTAATTTATACATTTGATTTTTGCACCCTACTTCTTCCACATAAAAAAGCACTCCTACATGAAATGGTTGTTTAACATTGGTTGCTCTCTCATCATGTTGCTTTCAGTACCCTTTGTTGGGTGGTCATTTGGAAATGCTGAGTCATTTTGTTTCCTGTATTGTTTTTGGAGGACATGTTCAAGTATCCATATGACTCACAGATGAGCTGTGAGAGGCCAGACAACACAGAAAGTATCTTTTTGTCTGAATTATTTAAAGAGTTCCCATCACTTCCTGGATTTGCTTTGGCTATAGATATCTTCCCCATATAAACCCAAGAACTAATAGTTGCTAACACTGAATAATACATGGTAAGCAACTAATAAATAATAATATTCCCAGGAGTGGTTTGTATGATTTTTAAATAGCTTTATCATTTAGCAATATTTATTATTCAGCATGTTTACAAAGGATACTTACCAAACCTAAAAACAGAGAAAATACAGATCTCACTAAAAACTTCAAACCTTGATCTCAGAAGTCTAAAATTTTTAACAGGACTGATCAGTTTCTAAATAGTAGAATTCTGTAAATAATGGTTGATTAGCATAGTAAATACAATATGCATATCAAAGTTCTATTTATTTATAAACTCAAGTCACCTAAGGTGAAAAAATTATTCACGTATTTGAAAATTGACAGTTTAAGATATAACTGGGAATTGGGACGCCTGGGTGGCTCAGTTTGTTGAGTGGCTGCCTTCAGCTCAGGTCATGATCCCGGTATTCTGGGATCGAGTCCCACATTGGGCTCCTTGCTCGGCAGGAAGCCTGCTTCTCCCTCTGCCTCTGCCTGCCACTCTGTCTGCCTGTGCTCGCTCTCTCTCTCTCTCTGACAAATAAATAAATAAAATCTTTAAAAAAAAAAGATATAACTGGGAAGTTACACATAAAAGATATGACTAGAGAAAATCACAAAATATAAATAAAACTAGCATATTACAGATTGAAAAATGTGAAAATGAGGAAATCCTTAATCATTATTTGAATTATACTATATTCTGTATTCAATTGTGTTATAAATGAAAAACTGGAAAAGGAAGGAAAAATTAGCTTTTTTCTAAAAGATTATATTTATTTTAGAGAGAGATAGAGGGTATGAATGAGGAGAGGGGCAGAGGGAGAGGAAGATAGAGAATCTCAAGCTGACTCCACGCTGAGCACGGAGCCCCGTGTGGAGCTCAATCCCAGGACCCTGAGATCAAGACCTGAGCCAAAATCAAATTTGCATGCTTAATCAACTGAACCACCCAGGTGTCCCAGAAAAAATTATTCTTAATCCTGCTACTCCAATATAGACATTGGTATTATTTTGATATATAACTTATCCAATTTTTAACACATATTTGTTGTTAACTGAATTATTACAATAATATATAGGCATTTTATATACTTCTTCACTTAATATATTCCTTGAATCTGTGTAAAATTCTTAAGTATATATTTTATTGCTGCATATTTTTCATTATGTGAAATTGTCAATATTTTAAAAAATATTTTATTTGCTTATTTGAGAGAGAGAGAGAGCATGTGTACAAATGGGGGGAGAGGCAGAGGGGGAAGGAGAGGGAGAAGCAGACTCCACACAGAGCAGAGAGCCCGACTTGGGTCTCAATCTTAGGACCCTAAGATTCAAAGGCAGACGCTTCATTGACTCAGTCACCTAGGTGCCCCTGAAGTGGTTACATAAACAATATTTATGTAACTATTTGCCTATTGTTAGTAATTTAACATCCTTACTTTTCCCTATCTTAATATTGTGATAAGCATCTCTGTGCATTTAGTACTTTGTACATGTTGCTTTTGCACAGAATAAATTCCCAGGAGTGAAATTGCTGGGTAGAAATTCCCAAACACTTTCTCACCTTGGCCAAGTATTCTTGAGCTGATTATGGACTAGCCATGAATGAAAAAGGTTTTTTTTACAACTTTTTCAGCCAATGCGGAAAAAAACAAAATCTGTTCTTTCCTTTATTCTCATAGAAGCCCTAAATTTCAGTTGGCACAGGGCCATGTGGAAGAAAAACTACATTTCTTAGGCTCTCTTTCAACTAGGGTAGCCATGTGACTCAGCTCCGCTTAGTAAGATGATATGACATGCAAATGCATTTGTGGCAGCTTCTAGAAATGTTTGTGGAAGATAATTTGTGAATGCCATTTGCCTCATCTTCTTTACTCCTTTCTCCTTTGAGCTTGCTAGAACTTGATGTGCTGGGGGTCATTGTCACTGCTACATCATGAGGACAAGGACCATCTCCCAAAGGGATGAACTGGAAGGACTCTAGTTTCCTGCACAATGCCACCTTTCCAGGCGTGGATTTGCTGCCTCTGAATTTTACATGAGAGAAAAATCAACTCCTCTTTTATTGAAACCACTGTTATTTTGACTCTTGGCTGCATGTAGTTCAAACTAACTCTGTCTGACGCAGGCAACTTCTATTTTATTGTGATTTTTTACAAAGTTGTTTTCAGCTACATGCATGGCATATTCAAAAGAACCACTTCAACCTATATAATAAATAGAATTAAAAAATGCAGAACTGATTTCAGTGAAAGGAGATTGCTCTGATGATTCTGAAATTAGTATCATTAAACAGATGTGGTTGTGGGATTTAATTCCATCCTTATGAAAATTTGTGTTATACCAGTGTTTACAAAAGCAAATGCTCATACCTGTAAGTCCGTGACTTATTGGTTAACTTGAGCCAACAATTTTCTCTTAGCTAACAATTTTAATTTCGCAAAGCCATAATACTTGAAGGACCGTTAAGTCATTTAGCAGGGGTCTCTTCTTTGGGGGTAAGTTTAACTGCGATTTGTTAATTCAGAATTTTTAACACAGTAATCAACTGACTGGGGACTCCTGGTTGATACAGTTTGAAGGTCAGAGTTTCCCATGAAAGGTCAAGTCTTTTAGATCTTTGTTATTTTCAAAGATTTTAATTATTTATCTGAGATAGAGAGAGAGAGAGAGAGAGAGCACAAACAGGGGGAGCAGTAGGCAGAAGGAGAAGCAAGTTCTCCACTGAGCAGGAAGCCTGATGCGGGGCTGGATCCCAGGACCCCGAGACCGTGACATGAGCCAAAGGCAGATGCTTAACCAATGGAGCCACCCAGGTGCCCCGGTCAAGTCTTCTATACCCCACTGCCTTTATTTTCTCAAAACTTAGACTGGGGGTTTGATTTAGCTGTGTACACGTGGCCACAACTTGTCCTGTATTAGACGAGATCTCTTCTTCCCTTGAATTCTCGTGGCATGTGCGTATTTACCTTGTTATGTAGTTACTTGTGTTCTCATAGTTGCTCTCTTTCTACCCTTTCTCCATTCTGGAACCCATTTCCTTACCCATTTAATAGATGGCAGACTTTTAAAGGGAGAAAAGCCTAGTCTGCCTTCTCCACGATTGACACTTAATAAATATTTGGTTAATTGAATTAAATTTCTGCAAGTTATTTGTCTAGCAACGGAAAGTGAGCTGCGTGTGCATTTAATTCTTTCCTCCCCTTCAGCATTCATGCCAACTGTTGACTTAAATCATAGGGAGAGCTGAGCAGCCTGGTGGTTCTGTTTACTTTGAAGCGCTCCTTTTTGACTCTGATCGATGAGGTGAAAAGTAATTTACATTGGATGTGTGGCTCGCTTATCTTAACCAGAATGACTGCTGCCTGAGAGATAACTTGTTAAATGTGAAGTGTGTAGTTACCCCTTGCTTGCACAATATGCTTTGTCTTACTAACAAGCGGATGTGAACGGGCCTGTAATTACTTTCTGTTATGCTTCTCCACATTTATGGTGCTGAATATATTCAGATGTTTCAGCAAACAAATTATTGCCTAGTTATTTTACCTCCAAGTTGGTGACAGAAAAACATCTTTTAGGAAATCTGGGTTTACAAGGATGCTTGCACAAATAAAAAGATAACCTCAGCATTGAGCTAGTATATGTCCATCATTAGTTCATTTAAGGTCAAATGAACTTTGATCATGAAGTGTCTGACAAACCAGGAAAATTCAGCTCGATAATGCTTGTATGTTTAATGAAGATATGTAATTACTTTTTAAAAATCATTTGAGACGTGGGCCATGAAAATCATTTCACAAGTTTGGGAAACTGGAAGTGCTATTTTAAGAGCAAAGTGAAACTTGAGGCATATTTAAATTGTGAAACTTTTTATTAGTATTCCTTAAGGCATGGTATTCTTCTCCTGGAGGTCTTGAAAGTGAACATGGTATGTGTCTGGTATAGGATTAAATATACTGTACTTAAGCAAAAGCCAGATTGAATGACTTTTGTCTAGAGATTTAGTAGGTTAGCAGCTATTTCTTAGGATACAAGAAGTTAGGATTCCCGTTCTAGCCTAATAAAGTATTTATGACGCACTAAGGCAAAGGCTATCTCAAGTGGAGTGTTACTGCTTAATATATGCACGAATCTCAGAGCCCCCTCCATCTGGTTTGCCTCTGGCTGTGGCTGGTGTCAGCGGCCTCATGTCTTCCATCCACAAAGGACACATTCCAAGTTAAAGATTTTCGTGACAAAGTTATGAACAGGAAATAACATTTCTGAAAATTTATTTAAATCTCCCAGGTATTTCTTGCAGGTTGCCTTATTTAGAATGGAAGATTCCATTGAATTACAACCTGGTGTGTCCTTTCATTCATTGGCTTGTAAAACGGCTAATCTTTTGTAGGAAATTTTTTGTGTATGTTCACGTTTCCTACATATTAGTAAGAAAATGATTTTTTTTTTTTCTGGAATGGTTTTAGCTGTTTAGTATAAAGACCTTGACTATAATGGATGATTGGATAACAGTCACAATGCAGGTTAAATAAGGGAATCGAGGGGAAAACTTTCCCTTTCTGTCACATAAAGCAGACATAGCATTTCCTTCCTTCTGTCCCTCCACTCTCTTGCTTGTAGGCACATGCACCCTCTCCCTCTCTCTAATAAATAAACCTTTAAGAAATGAAAAATAAAATAATGGCCCTCAGCTTAAAGTAGTTATCAAATCTGAGTTTGAGAGGCATCCATCTATACCAAAAACTAGAGGAGTACAAAAATAAAAGCTTATTTATATGTTCATTTTACATTTTATGTTCATATGTACAATTTAGCCTGCAGTTGGCTAACCCTTGAGACTCAAAGTTGCTTTGAAAAAATTGAGTTTGCTTTCTGGCCTTGATTTATAAGCTCAGTGTAACTTTGCCTCTAACAGTCATGAATTTGTTTTTTCTACAGAAATGCAATTTAGACAACTTGATGACAAAGCATTCTTTTGCATGCCCACTTTACTGTTATTACATAAAAATTATACACAATAACTTTGTGCCAGAATTAGAAAGGTTCATGATTTATCACCATAGCACAGAGCTTGGGGTACTGTTCATGTTTTATTTTCCTCTTATATTTTCATGATTTCTGCTTTATAAGTAATAAAAGTTCATTATGTTGATATGTTTACTTAAGTATATCATAGCTTACATCCTGACAATTAGATACAGGCTATTACTTACTTGTCTTTACACTGAGTAATAAATGGAGGTGAGGTGTGTCATTGTACCAATATCAAGGATACACTTTGTAAATCCTCATGATGGGAGAGCCTACACCTTTCCATGGTAACAGCTCCTGGCACTAGGCTAGCTTAATAAGCCATATCTGTTAAATGAATAATGATGTCATACTCTTTAATTTAAATATTATGAATACAGGGGCGCCTGAGTGGCTCTTTCTTTGAGTATCTGCATTCAGCTCAGGTCATGATCTCAGGGTCCTGGGATCGAGCCCCGCGTTGGGCTCTCTGCTCAACGGGAAGCCTGCTTCTCCCTCTCCTACTCACCCTGCTTGTGTTCCCTCTCTCACTTTATCTCTCTCCCTCTCTCTCTCAAAAAAATAAATAAAAGTCTTTTTTAAAAAATTAAATATTATAAATACAAACTCATGAAAAGAATAATTTCTTTAAGATTTGGTGATGTGAATAAGCTGCTAATTTTTGACTGTTTAACAATGAACACTACAGCTTATAAATAAAACTAATAGTAGGAAACCTATATTACATAGAGCATTATTTCAATGCTCACAGTATTCTTTCCACGTATTAACACATTTAACCATCACTGTGACACTCTGGGAGGAGTACTATTTTCATTTTTACTTCATAGATGAGGAAATCGAAACTCAGAGAGGTTAAGACACTTGGCCAAGAGCACAACTAGCTGGTGACAAAGCTGAGATTCAAACTCAAAGCAACTGACTCAGAAATTCATGTTCTTAAGCAAATTCTTTGCTGCCTCCATATAGTTATCTTGCTTTAATAATGTGAATAATAATCATGCCTTATATTTGAAGAGTATTTTGCTTTTTGGTTTGCAAAACTACATTAAATTAGAAATGTAAATTTTCTCTTACATAATTTTAGTAAGATATATTCAGTAGCTTAGACATTCATTTAGACATATCATTCCTTCTGTTGATATGTTCGTGATCCTGGCTGAAGAGAAGCTTATATATTGGAAAGTGTAGTTATTATTGAGGAACTTCTACATTTTTTAGATGTTAACAGTTTATTTCCTTTAATTCTCCATAATGCAAATGTGTAACACTATAGAACAGGGGTCAGCAAGCTTATTCTGTAAAGAGACAGATACATTTTAGGCTTTGTGGCCAAAATATGGCCTCTGTCACATATTCTCTTATGTTTGTTTTTTCAACCCTTAAAAAAAGTAAAAACCATTCTTAGTTCAACAGGCCTTATTACACAGGTGGCACAGGTCCAAGTTTGCCAGCTTCTGCTACAGAGCATAAATCTAGGGATTCAGGCAAGAAACATTCAACCTACACAAGGAATTCTAATACTAAGCATCCAGATTGCACAGAATGTTAATGAATTTCCATTAAAAAGTTCTGTTCTATTTTTGTTTCTTTTGGAAAGATTCTGAGTTTATTTTTCCAAGGGTAGCTGATAATTTAACATGATCAAAATCCCAGCAAGTCTTTTTGTACATAGACAAGCTTATTCCAAAATTTATATAGGAAAGAATAAGACACAGAATAGATAAAACTATCCTGAAAAGGAAGAAAAAAATAGGATGAATCACTCTACCCACCATTCAGGCCTACAATATAACTACAGTAATCAAGACAGTGAAATATTGGCAGAGGGATAAAGATAGATAAATGCAGCAGAATAAGGAATCTTGAAATAGATCCACACAAATATACTCAATTGATTTTTTACTAAGGAGCAAAAGCAGTTTGATAGAGATGGGATAGTCTTTGCAACAAATGTTAGAACAATTGGACATCCATAGGTAAAAAATGAATCTCAATACAAAAATTAACCAAGAAAAATTTTAGACTTAAATCCAAAGCGTAAAGTTGCAAACCATTTAGAAAAAAATAGGAGAAAGTTTTGTGTCTAGTCAAATATTTCGTTGACTTGACAGCAAAAGCATGATGACGTTGGGTGAAAACTAATAAAATGGACTTCATCAAAACCAAAAGCATTTATTTTATGAATGACAATGTTAAAAGGATTAAAGGATAAGGTGCAGACTGGAAGAGGATATTTGCAAACCACACATCTGGGAAAGGACTAGTACATAGAATATATAAAGGATTCCCAAAAATCAGCAGTAAAAAAAGAAAAGAAAGAAAAACTCAATTAACAATTGGGCAAAAGATGAGGAGACATTTCACCAAAAAGTACAGGCAGATGGCAAATAAGCACATGGAAAGATGATCAACAACATAAGCTGTCAGGGAAATGCACATTGCAGTGACAATGAATTACTCATCATCTCTACCTATCATGATGTCCAAATTTAAAAGAAATAGATAAATCACTCAATTCTACTGCTGAAACCAATATTGTACTGTATATTAACTACTAAAACTTATATAAATTTTTGAAAAAAAAACAAACCAAAAAATTTAAAAAGCAGATAACCTGAAATGCTGATAGAGATGCAGAAAAACTGGATCATTTACACATGGCTGGTGGGGATATATAATATGCTATAGGCACTTTGAAAAATAGTTTAACCATTTCATTTTAAAAATTTTTTTTTAAATTTATTTATTTGTCAGAGAGAGAGGGAGAGAGAGAGCGAGCGAGCACAGGCAGACAGAGTGGCAGGCAGAGGGAGAAGCAGGCTCCCCGCTGAGCAAGGAGCCCGATGTGGGACTCGATCCCAGGACGCCAGGACCATGACCTGAGCTGAAGGCAGCCACTTAACCAACTGAGCCACCCAGGCATCCCTTTTAAAATTTTTTTTTTAAATTTATGTATCATTTTTTTAAATTTTTAAATTAAAATTTTTAAAAATTTAAAAATTTATTAAATTTTTAAAAATTTAAAAATTAATTGAAAATCAAATTTAATTTTTAAATTAAATGGGGTCTGAACACACGACCTGAGATCAAGACCTAAGCTGAGATCAAGAGTTGGATGCTTAACCAACTGAGCTACCCATGTGTCCCACTTTAGCAGTTTCTTATAAAAAGTAAATATGCAGGTATGATGCAAATCCAGCTTTTGCACACTTGGGCATTTATCCAGAGAAAACTTGTGTTCACATAAAAACCTTAGTACGAATGGTTCATAGCAGCTTTCTTTGTAGTACATACAGACCGGAAATAAGCCATATGTCCTTCATTGTGTAAACTGTTAAAGAAACTGTGGTGTATCCTAACCATGGAACATTCCTCACCAGAAAAGAGGAGCAAACTATGGATACATGTAACCACTTGGGTGAATCTCAAGAACATTATGGTGAATGAAAAAAACCAATTCCCGAAGTTACATAGTGTATGATTTCATTCACATGACATTATTGAAATGACAAGGATACAGAAATGATGATCAGGTCAGTGATTGCCAAATGTGGTTGGGGGAGAGGATGTGGCTCTGAAGGGATCCCTGTGGTGATGGAACTGTTTTCCTTTCTGACCATGTCAATGATAGTATTTTAGTTCTGATATTACACCACACTGTTGCAAGATTTTTTTTTTAAGATTTTATTTATTTATTTGACAGAGGGAGATCTCAAGTAGGTGGAGAGGCAGGCAGAGAGAGAGGGGGAAGCGGGCTCCCCGCCGAGCAGAGAGCCTGATGCAGGACTCAATCCCAGGACCCTGAGGTCATGACCTGAGCCGAAGGCAGAAGCTTAACCCACTGAGCCACCCAGGCGCCCCTGTTGCAAGATTTTTATTGGTGTGACTATATAAAGGGTTCTTGTGATCTTTCTCTAAAATGCATATGCATCTATAATAATTTCAAAGCAAAAAGTTTAATTATAGAATATTTAACAAAGGGGAACATGGCTGGCTCAGTCCACAGAGCATGTGACTCTTGATCTCAGGGTCGTGAGTTCAAGCCCCATGTTGGGCATAGGGCCTACTTAAAAAAAAGAAAAATAATCTAAAAAAATAAATAAATAAAATATTTAACATGAATACAGGGGGAAGTGCATAACACCACCTCTCAGTTAATTTTTAGAGAAATTTACACTTAATTTGGGCATTAACTTACTTTTGTGGTCTAGCTCTTTAAAGTGGAGAGGCTATTATGAAGTGTACATAGGCTCATAAAAATCATAATTCCTGAACAGGATGGGCAGGACCTTTCAACAGGAGTGCTTGCTATATTTCTGTTTACAGATTTGCCCAAATACCATAGAGGATGGATGTAGGCAGGCATATCTGACAAAATTTGGACCAGTTATACTCCTTCCTATGAATTTGAATATTAGAACTAAGAGAGGAGAATTAGCCTGGTGGTGGAACATTTGGAAGGGAGGCTTGGAGATGATTGGAGGCCATGCTGTTCACTATAGGAGGAAACCAGT
The DNA here is from genome assembly GCA_004024625.1 of Mellivora capensis. Classification (NCBI taxonomy): domain Eukaryota; kingdom Metazoa; phylum Chordata; class Mammalia; order Carnivora; family Mustelidae; genus Mellivora; species Mellivora capensis. The sequence goes on from PISX010009049.1 coordinate 65,165, forward strand.
CTGCCTTAATAAGAGAAAAAGAAATTAGGGCACCTGGGTGGCCCAGCTGGTTAAGAGTCTGACTTTGAATTTGCCTCAGGTCGTGATCTCAGGGATTTGAGATCCAGGTCAGAGTTGGGCTCTGTGCTGGACTTGGAGCCTGCTTGAGATTCTCTCATTCCCTCTGCCCCAAAGCCTGCTTGTGTGCTCTCTCTCTAAAAGAAATAAATAACTCTTTAAGAGAGAAAGAAAAGAGAAAGAAAGAAACAAACCAACCAACCAGTGGAAAGAAAAAAGCGGAGACTAAAATCAGAGTAAGAATCTTGGCAGTGATTGACCTTTTCCAGTTATCCCTGGGAAAGGAAAAGAAATTTCTTTCTCTTCCCCTCTCCTTGTGTTCTTGTGGATATAAGCCATTAATAGAGCTATTAATGGTTACATAAATTGTTGAATTATGTTAACTTGTCACTTCTTGGGACATGAGTTTTGGGGGGAGAAAATATATATACATTTTATACACATAGATATCTATGTATGAATCTATATGAATTTCATATATGGGTACATATACAATGTATGTATCAGGTCTCATATTAAAACAATTCACACTCATTTGTTTGCTCTTTTTAAACATAATTTATGCAATAAATTATTTATTCACTCATGACATACAGTCATATAAATATTATCTACATCAACTTTGAAAACTATTTACCCCCCATTTGATCCCCATTTGAAATGAGAAATCTCATTTCTCAACCACTAAGCGATCTTTATTATCCTGCATGAGAGATGGTGTAAATCAATATGCAAAACTCACTGCCTTTATTTAAGGAACAACTTTGTCTTAATAGGATATATTCAGAGGGAAATGAGAGAGGTACAAATATGTTGGAAATCCTTTTTATCCATAACCGTTTCTCCTCTAGTTGAAATACTTTCTACTGAGTTGATAGCCATACCTTAAGTTTCCTTTCCAAACCATGCTTCTGTGGGTAGATTTACTTTATACAAGCACACTTCGGAGATGGTGGGGGTTTGGTTCCAGACCACTATAATAAAGCAAGTACCACAATAAAGTGAGTCAAATGTATTGTTGGGTTCCCCAGTGCCCGTACAAATGATGATATGCTATACTGTGCTTTATTAAATGTGCAATAGCAAAAAAAAAATGTATAGACCTTAATTAAGAAATTTGCTATTGCTAAAGAATGCTAACTATCCTCAGAGCTTACAGTGAGGCGTAACCACTGATCACAGATTTCCATGATAAATATAGTGATACTAATGAAGAAGCTTGGAATATTGTGAGAATTAACAAAATGTGACACAGAGGTATAAAATGAGCAAATGATGTTGGGAAAATAGTGTGAATGGACTTGCCTGACACAGTGTTGCCACAAATCCTCAATTTGTTAAAAAAAAATGCAGTAGCTGTGAAGTGCTATAAAGCAAAGCACATTAAAATAAGGTATGTCTATATTATCACATATTGCCTATATACTATAAACACATTCGTGCCCGTGTTTCTCCCCATTAAGATAATGTATAATTGAAAAATTGAACCATGTGTCTTTTTTCTTATGAGATTCTTGGAGGTTCTTTTAGAAAATTCCTTCCCTAGCTATCTGTTACGTCAAGGATATATTCAAGCGGCATATTATTAGAGGAGCTGTTCAATGTCTTGCAAGTGATCTCTCATCAGGATGTCTTTCCTGGATGACACAGCACGGTGATATATTGCTGGAATGTCAGATACCCAGAGCAAACGTTCTAAAGGTGGTACATAGCCTGGTACATTTTAAAAAATCACCAACATGTTTTTCTTCAAATTTCAGGTTGATTTAGGAAGCAAAAAGATGCTTTTGATATAGAAGTTTCAAAGACTTTCAGAGTCTTATTATCAGGTCTACCCATATACCAGAGGAATAACTCAGTAATGAATCAAAACCATTTTTGGCTAAGACTCTACTTCCAGTATTATTTAGAAAGTTCAATTTCCTCTGAGATCTAATCTTTAAACAACTATACATTTGAAAAATTTCCCTTAACTGCCAATTCTTCTAAAGTTAAATGATGCCCATATCATTTTATCTTTTATGGGTTGTTTTCTGACTAGAAAGGGAATATATACATAGTAATAAGAACATAAGAGTCCAAAGAAGAAGTAGAAAAAATTTCCTTTATACAAGAAATCAACATTAATATTCTGGTATATTTCTTTCAACCTTTTGTCTCAGAATATCTTTCACATCATAGTTTATATAAAAATTTTATTGTGAGTTTTTCAGTTAATATTGTAATATTAGCATAGTCTCAGCTACAAAATTTTATAAACATTTTATCAGCTGTAAAATTTCCCATATTATGAACAAACCTGATTTTGTATTAGAATTTATCTATTGCTGGCCATATATGTTGTTTCCAATATTTTTGGAAATATAAATAGTTATGGGATGAATATTTTGGCATGAAGATTCTTCTTTCTATAACTTACATTATTTATTTTGTTAGGTGTTTAGAAGTATAATTGTGACATCAATGATTATGAGTATTTTTAAGGCTCATAATCATACTGCCAAATTGCTTTCACTATTTCTCAGAGAGCTGAAAGGAAGGGTGGTTAATTTCACTAAAGTGAGGGTACAATGTTTATTAAGTGGGCACAACTAACCAGGATAACATGATAAAACACAATGGACCTCAGATTTCATAGTAGTATTTTAGAGTCATCCCAAAGGACTTCTCTCCTACATCATTCATTTCAATTTCATTTAATTTCTGAAATTTCAATAAAAACATAAAAATTAAATACCAGTTTTAGAGAAAGAGCTCCCAATATAAATTGTACATTATATAATTTTTACCACTGTAGCATTTCACAAAAGTGTTTCTATAGTACTATTCCTATGCCACCTACCTGTCTTCGGCTAAGCCAGTGAGCAATTCCTACTAATCACTGCAAAAACTCATACCCTGTCTACAGAAACAGTGTTCAACCAAGGTCAAGTGAGGGAGAAAAAAAGAGAGTTGGTCCTTGGGCAGAATTAAAGCTCAGGTTGTAAGGTGAATCTAGCAAGGGATTATTTATCATTTCATTAAATGGATCATACCAGGAAAGATGAAGCTGATGAAACAATATTTTTAAATTTCATATTTATCTGTGGTTGACTCCCTTATGATTAGCTTCCTTATCATACATTATTTGATGATAAGCTAAAATTTTCTAAAGAAAATTCACCAAGATGTAACTACTACAGGTCTTTTGAATATGAGTGATAGGTGATGCTTTGGAAGAGCTAAACTGTATTCTGATTTTTGTTTGTTTGTTTGACCAGTTTTACTACTCCCTTTCCCCTTGTTTTCATGTAGTCAAATTAAAAATCACTGATTAGATACAAAGATTTCTCTCATTAGTTTTAGGATATGCTATTTACAGAAGTCTTTGATTAGAGTATATGTGATATTTTTAACATTCATACCCCTAGATGACATTCATACTACTAGATGACTAGGCTTTCTATAGCCATTGTCTTATTTTTAAACAACTCTGTATTTTGTATCCTTATTTCATGACTAGGAAAAGGTATGCTTGTGGAGGTGATATACTTTGTCCAATGTCATTTATTCAGGATGAGTAGATTTGGTCATGTTTTACTGATTTGAGTTTGTGGTCTTTTCAATACACTACACTGACAATGGTTTCCTAGCTTTTCACAAGTGGTCTCAATAATTTTAATGACCTGACATTTTGAAATGTAGAAGGGTTCATAATAATGAATCAGTGCAATGAAAGGCTATGGAAAAAAGTCATAGATTGATGTGAGGACTTTATAGTCAACATCTTTTCAGATTGATTATAGTGCCCATAGGTTCTGATTGCTTACTGCCTATTACTTTTATTCCTAATATTTTGAGTATCTAAAAAAAGATATACCTGTGGTAGTTAGGGACCTGGAAAAAGCATATGCAGAAGAGCAACTGCTGATTTAAATCAAATAGCAAAATATTTACTGTTCTATTTTTCCCTAAGCTTCCTTTTTCTCTACCAATATGGAAATGAATTCTAAATATCACAAAGACAATGTGACACATAGTGTCTGCCGTTCTAATATGACCTGAACAATAGAATTATCTCCCCTTTGTTCCTCAATTTTGATTTATAGTCCTGAGATCATATTTATGTACATTAAACAGAAAGTCACTTATTTTCTCAGATTTTGTTGTATTGGCCTCTCTCTGCTTGACACTAATTGCCATCCTTGTCAACAGCTTTATTGACAAACCCACAGCTCATTGAGCACAGAGACTGAACCCATCTCCTAGGCAGAATACACCCTGACAATTACCAGTCAGTACCTGTGGATTCATGAGGACGTGTCTCCAGCATTGTCAGTTCATGAACTTTCATGAACACGAACATATACTCCATTAGAGAGGAAATGGGAGGAGTGGGAACAGAAGGAGAATGTCTAAAATGGTCAGTTATCCAACTTGCTCACTTGTTCACAGACACTGAGATGAATTTAATTTACCCTTTCTTTATTATAATCCTCTACTCAAGCAAATTCAGAAAAAACTCTGTAGGCAAAGATTGCATGCTAGGTCGCTCAGGTAATGGCTTTGGATGAAAACGTTACTACTTCTGCAAACAAAGATGTCCCTTCCTATTAATGGGAATGTCACTTGGGATTCTGTTACCTTTCGACATGCTACTTTGTGACTTTATTATAGCCAACGACAGCCATACAGCACTTTATTTCAGAATAGTAACAAAATGGTGTCGATTACTTAAGAATAAGTTGTTGGTGGCTTTAATGAGCTAAAGATCATCTGATACAGGCTTAGTAATATTTTCTTTTGTGGCTCTGTGGAAACGTTCCCCTTTATCCAGTGATAAAATATATAGTGTTTTAAAGTTTAACAGCACAATGCATTAATAGATTTTTTAAAAGATCACTTTATGAGATTTTCTTGATTTTGTTGTATAATAATCTCCTGTTGATTTCCTAAAAGTTCCTGAGAGGTTTGAACTTTAGATTAATTTTAAAATTTGCATCATGTTTTCCTGGTTGCTGGTTCCTAGATTAGTGCAGAAATGGTTTTACTGTTCTTCAAGCACTAATCACAAAAGAGGAATGTCTTCAAGGGAAAAGAAAACATAGCTATTTAAATTAAGGCAATTTATTAAATCACTCTGTAAAATTTACTGTTATGGTGGAAACATCTAAAGAATAAAGCTACCTATAACCAAACATATTATATTCATATTTTTCTCTTTTGAGAAAAGTCCTATTGGATTGTTATGCAAGAGTAGTTTTTCCACATTTCCTGTTTTTAATTTTTTTTAAAGATTTTATTTATTCATTTGACAGACAGATCCCAAGTAGGCAGAGAGAGAGCGGAGGAAGCAGGCTCCCCGCTGAGCGGAGAGCCAATGCGGGGCTCGATCCCAGGACCCTGGGATCATGACTTGAGCCGAAGGCAGAGGCTTTAACGCACTGAGCCACCCAGGCACCCCAACATTTCCTGTTTTTTAAATAGCATTTAAAATGTCTTAATTATCAAATCACTTCATTTTCAGGTATGGTTTGGTAATAAATGCTAGAGTATAAGTGGTACAGATTTATTTTTCCATTTGGGAAAATTATTTTAGACTTCTGACTCTTTAAAGGCAATGAAGACAGAACAGGATCATGTGTGAGAACATGCTGCTGCTGATGGTGGTGGGTAACCATTCTCTGTAGGAGAGCCAGGGAACCTGAGACATAATGGCTGAGGTTTTTAAAACCTCAATGAATTTAAAAAAAAAGTTAATTAACAAACTGAAGTACTAAAAAATTAGAATGGAGAAAATATTTATATATATTTAATATACAAATATATATTCATGTTATTTATTACATATTCATGTTTTTATTTATAGTTATAGTCACTATAACATACAAATATTTACTTATAATTATATGTTTATAGATACATTTATATTTCTCCGTTTGGGGCAAATTGAAAGGGTAGCAGTGCTCAGAGCCAAGAATGTCCCACTGACTTCTGCAAGTGAGCAAATGTGAGCAGTGAGGAAATGACTTTGCATCAAACTGATACATGCTGATCTGGTAGAAGAAAGTTCTAGAGGGAAAGCCAGCTGTAAAGGACCCCGTGTAAGAAATAGCTGGATTCATTGGAAGAACACAAAGAAATTCAGTGTATCTGAATCCTTGCTTGGATATACTGGTGTGTAGACTATAGAGAAAAGAGATGTGTTTGGAAAGTTGGGCTGGACCCTGCTGGTGGGATTTATATACCACGAATAGGGTTTGATTTGTATTCTTAGAGTGGTAAGAAGTCATTTAAGAGTTCTATAATCTAATTGCAATAAAATTTTTCTGGCTTCTGTGTGGTAAATGAACAGATGTGGGCAACAATTAGATAAAGAGACGTTGCAGAAGTCCACCTGAGAGATGCTGGTGACTTAGAGTAAGGGAGTCACAGGGCACGTGGAGATGAGTGGATGCATATGGGAGACATTTTGAGAGTAAAGTCAAATTATAATGAGGGGAGTGAGCACAATAATGGATGAATCCCAGGCTGATAATCTTCTTTTCTTAGAGGCCAAACTCTCCCACTAGAGTTAAAGACCACCCTCTCCTGTAGTTTAGAGTCATTCTAACTGTAGAACCAATCCTTTTCTTTGTCAAGTGGAATGTCAATCACCCAGGCCTGCCTTCCTGCAGGTGCTGTTAATACTTTCTGCCCTGCTCTGGTTACCGCTGGGCATGACTCTTGCCAACCAGACTCTCTTGGTCAGGCTCCCAAGAATACAAACATAGTCCAAACAAACAAAACACCCAAACACTTTGCTTTTTAAAACAAACTGGTGGTTGCCAGAGGGGAGGTGGGTAGGGGTGAAGTGAAGTAATTGGGGGGGGTGAAGAGGTACAAATTTCCAGTTAAAAATAAAAAAAAAGATTATGATGTAATCTTTCCTGCTGTGCTCAGCTGTATCCTATAACCTGGAACAGATTCATAAAAACTGGAGCTAGAATAAACCCTAAAGAATATTTAGTCTAATCCCTTCACATGACAGAGGAAGGACTTAAAGTTCTGAATTTTAAGGTGACTTGTGCAGAATCATACAGCCATACCCAGGTCTAGAACTTAGGTCCGTTTTGCAAGGGAGAACACTCTCATTTTGGGAAAACTTTGGCAGTTAAACCCATGCCTAAAATCTTAGATCAAGTGAAATTCCTTTAAAGTAATAATAGGATTGAGAGGCACTTGTTGCCAGTAGAAATCTGCGTGGCCAAGGAAAACAACACACAACACTTATGAGTCATCATTGAAGAAAACTTGCAAAAAGTAAACTTGCTTTCCCATAAGGGAACAGGAAGGGAGGTCCTCAGTATAGGTCAAATACTAGATGATGTAATTTTTAATATTTTCTAAACAAAGATGATGCATTGGGGTCTACTTATGCTAAATGTGCATTTTTAGAAGTGGTATTTCAGGGTAAAATATACTCATTTTCAACACTTTTGATATATATTGTCAAATTGTCTTCCAGAAAAGTTTTATATTCTCGAGAGCAGCAAATGACAATGCCTCCCTTGTCAAAAACAGATCTGGGAATATATTTGACTACTGCCATCAGCTTAGCAGAAAGGAAAAAAGAAAGCTCAAATGAAAGCCAATCATAGCTGTGAGTTGTGGAATAAGCCAACCTCCTTTTTTTCCACCAAGAATTTTCTCGCCACAGCTTAGTAAAGGGAATGAATGGATTGCAGACCTGCTGCACAACATATCTGTTTTCCAAAAGCTGATTTATGATTCTCAGACATTTCAGAGTTCCAAGTGAAGAGAGTTGAAGCAAATGGAGAGCTTGTTCCTGGCTCAGGCCCCTTTTCATCCAGCCCTGTTTCACCTCACATGCAAAGAGCTTTATGCACACCTACATCACACTCTCATCTACTTTTTCCAAACTCTATTCAGGTGACTTCCTCAGCAGCTTCTCCTTGGCTACTTGTCACCCAGGCTCCCATATACCAGTGTCATGGGATATCCTGAGGGCACATGCACAGGGAAGAGGATCTTACAGGATGCTTGCTATTTGGATCTCGGTCCAGGGAAGGAAGGCCTATGCTTCTACATGGGAATGCTGCTTGGACCCATGGACTGACTCCCTTGCCCCATGAAGAAGACTCAATGGAGAAGGGCTATGATAGTGTCTTCTAAATGTGGAGTATAGGTCAGGGCCCTCTCTTACTGGATCTAAGCATGGTAATGTTTACCCAAGTTGTAGGGGAAAACTAGTGAGGATTAAAAGGGATCAGGGAGGGCGCCTGGGTGGCTCAGTGGGTTAAGCCGCTGCCTTCGGCTCAGGTCATGATCTCAGGGTCCTGGGATCGAGTCCTGCATCGGGGGTCTCTGCTCAGCAGGGAACCTGCTTCTCTCTCTTTGCCTGCCTCTCTGTCTACTGTGATCTCTGTCAAATAAATAAATAAAATCTTTTTTTTTAAAAAAGGGATCAGGGAATTGGAGTTGGGAGGCAGGTTTTGTTTTTATTTTATTATCTTTTAAACTTAAGTATAGTTGACACTAATTATGTTCATTCAGGTGTGCAGCATAATGATTCCACAACTCTGTGTGTTAAACTATATTCACCACATGGGTAGCTACCATCTGTCACTATACAATGTTATTATAATTCCATTGACTATATTCCCTATGCTCTTTTATCCCCATAACATATTCATTGCATAATTGGAAGGCTGTATCTCCCATTCTCTTTTGCTCATTTTGCCCACCCTTTGCTCCCTGCCCCTCAGGTTCTGCTTTGAAATTGAGTTTTCAAGGTAGCCATTTGAGAAGATAAAATTTGAATAAAACCTTAATAAAAGAGGGAGAGTTGGGGCATCTGGGTGGCTCAGTCATTTAGCATCTGCCTTCGGTTCAGGTCATGATCCCAGGGTCCTGGGATCCAGCCCTGCATTGGGATCCTTGGCAGGAAGCCTGCTTCTCCCTCTCCCATTCCCCCTGCTGTGTTCCCTCTCTCACTGTGTCTCTCTCTGTCAAATAAATAAATAAAAACCTTAAAAAAAAGAGGGAGAGTTAACTATAAGTTATCTAGAGAAGAGTATTTAGGCAGAGAGTAGCAGTAAGTGCAAAGGTCCTGAGGTAGGAGCATGCCTTGCATATCTGATGAACAGCAAGAAGCAGATGTACAATGGAGCAGAATGAGAGAGAGACAGAAATGAGATGAACTCAAGGAAATGCTGGGGGTGAGGATGAAGTATGGAGATCATACAGGGACTTGTGTGGCTCTGTAAAGTCTTTCCTTTTACTTAATGAAACAGGTAACATTTTACAGGTCACAAATGTAAGATGATTCACCTTATATTTCCAAAGAGCACTCTGATGGCTGGGTTGATAACATATCCTTCAGCAGTGGAAGAATCAGAGGCATTAGTTAGTGGGAGATTACAGTTATTCAGGAAACAAATGTCTAGATGAGACACAGTTGGATTTTCGATATATGTTAGGATAGAGTCAGCTGGATCTATTCTGTGAGATTAGAGGTCAAGGGTGAGAAAAAAGGAATAAAGGAGAATAAAATGTGGGAAAAGCAGCCTTTGGGGAGATAATACCAGGAATCCAGTTTTAGATTTGTGGTTTAGATATGTCTATGATTTGATATTAAAGTAGTTATATGGATTTTAACAGTTGGATATATGATTGTGGCATGGAGGACACTTGTCCAGGATGCAGGTATACATTTGGGCTTGAAGATGGTTATTAAAACTGTGTAAATTTTCCAAGGGTATTAGCGTGAATGAACTGGGAAAAGACTGAGAACTGAGCTGTGGGTCCCTCAGGGAGAAAAGCAGGATCTCCCCCCAAGGAGGCTGGGGAGAGTGACTTTAGAAGGAAACTAAGCAGAGGGGGTGTCCTGCAAGCCAAGTGGAGAAAGTCTATCAAAGAGGAGGGAGTCATCGATCAGGTCAAAGTCTGTAGTGTTCAAGTGAAGGTAAGAACTGAACATTGGCCTTTAGATTTAGCAACGAAAGCATCATTGTTGGACTTATCAAGAGTTTCCTACGGGCAAAGCCTAACTGGAGTGGATTTAAGTTAGAAGGGATGGAGGGGAATTGGAAAATTAAATATATAGACAATTATGTGAAAAGTTAAAATATATACAAAATTAACAAAAAATTATTTAAAATTTCAACTCTCTACTTAAAAATAATCATGCAGCACTGGGTGTGGTGCATAAACAATGAATTCTGTTACGCTGGAAAGAAATTAATAAAAAATTTTTTTTTCAGATGGAGAGGAGAAGGGAGTTGAGGGAAACTGGGCAGGGGGGGAGATGAACCATGAGAGACTATGGACTCTGAAAAATAACCTGAGGGTTTTGAAGGGGCGGGGGGTGGGAGGTTGGGGGAGCCTGGTGGTGGGTATTATGGAGGACACGCATTGCATGGAGCACTGGGTGTCGTGTAAAACTATGAATTCTGTTACGCTGAAAAGAAATAAAAAAATATTTAATATATACTGAAAAAAAATTTTTTTTCACTGTAAAAAAAATAATAATCATGGCTATTTTAGTATACTTTCCTTATGTGTGTGTATATTATTAAGGACGTTTATACCTTAAACATTCCGAGAGTCATTAATTATTCTATAAAAGCAAGATTTTAATTATTATAAAAGCAACAGTCCATGACACTTCCATACTAGTATTTATTTAATCCCTTAGTATTGGGTTGTTTTCTCATTAGTTATAAATGACACTGATATGATAAATATCATCATACATAAAGCCTGGTAAACATCTCTGGCTATATTTCATTAGAATAAATCCATAGACATAGAATTACAAGGTCAAGAGGTGTGAACATTACTTCTTATGATATATTCCCCTAATTTTCTTTCTTGAAAGGCAGAACCAATTTATACCCTGTTCATTAAAATATAGGAGGGCACTTTCTATCACTTGTTTGACAAGTGGAGGGTTTACAATTTAAAAACAATGTTGTTTTGGTAGTAGGAAACTTTTTAGTTCACTGGTATAGTTTGATTTTATTTGATATCTAATAAATGTGAATATGTTAATAAATTTGATTATCTTAATATCTTAAGTTTATTGGCTTTTTTTTTATTTTGTTTTGTTGTTTTGCCTATATAAGACAAGTTAGAGTTAACTTTTCCAAGTTAATCTGGATAGTCATTTTACTCATTTTTTCCCTATTACTTGTATTTTTAAACTAATTAATTATGAGCACTAGCAGGGAGAGTGGTGGAAGGAGAGGGAGACAGAGAATCTCAAGCAGACTCCACACTGAGCATAGAGCCTAGTGTGGGGCTTGATCTCATGATCCTGAGATCATGACCTGAGCCAAAATCAAGAGTCTGACACTTAATTGACTGAGCTACCCAAGCACTGCTATTACTTGTATTTTTAATTAACATATTGCTAATATTAGACATTCACCTTGCAAATATACTGCATCCTTACAAATATACTGTATCCATCCAGATATGTGTGTTAATTTTCTTATTTTCAGTTATGGTTTAATTGTAGAGAAAGTAAATCTAATTTACATGCATTTTATATTGTGAGTTCACATAGAGTCATATTTTTCCCCAAAATAAACAAACATCACAGTAGCATTTGTTGAACAATTTACCTTTCCATTACTGCTTTGAAATGTCACTTTTACTTTAACTTACAATGTTTTATATAATTAATATATTAATATTCATATTAATATAATAAATATATAATATATTCCTGGACTTCTGTGTTTGTTAAAAGAACTCTTCATTCTTGCATACATTTCATATTCTTTAGTTATTTCTTTATAAAATATGTCAAAATCTGGTAAGCCAAATTCCTTTGCTATTCTTGTGTATATATTTCTCCAGATAACTTTGGAACTATATTGCCTTGCATTTGTCCAAAACATGGTTGGAGTTTACACTGGAAATGCAATCTATCCCTAAATAAATTTAAGTACTCCTTTTAAAAAGTTTTATTTTCAAATTTTACTTATTTATTTATTTTTCAAAGTTTTTTTTTTTTAAGATTTTATTTATTTATTTGACAGACAGAGATCACAAGTAGGCAGAGAGGCAGGCAGAGAGAGAAAGGGAAGCAGGCTCTCTGCTGAGCAGAAAGCCTGATGTGGGGCTGGATCCCAGGACCCTGAGATGATGACCTGAGCCAAAGGCAGAGGCTTTAACCCACTGAGCCACCCAGGAGCCCCTATTTTTCAAAGTTTTATGGTAGCATACCCAAGTCAGTAAATGTGCTGTATCACATTAATAGAATGGAAAGTTAAAATCATATAATCATCCTAATAGATGCAGAAAAACATTTCACAAAATTCAACATCATTTGTGATTAAAAAGTCTCTACAAGTTGGGTATAGAAGGAACATATCTCAACATAATAAAGACCATATGTGACAAACCCAAGGCTAATGTCATACTTAATAGTGAAAGGTTGAGAGCTTTTCCTCTAACACCAAGAACAAGACAAAGATATCCACTCTCACCACTCTTTTTCAACATAGAGCTGAGAGTCTTAACCAGAGCAATCAGGCCAGAAAAAAAGACATAAAGTTGTAGGATGTGGTGTCAATATACAAAGCCCAGTTTCATTTCTATACACTAGCAACAAATTATCCAAAAAGGAAATAAAATAACACCATTTATAAAAGCCTCAAAAACAATGAAATACTTCGGAATAAATTTAACCAAGGAGGTGAATGATCTATACACTGAAAACTATGACTCTGATGAAAGTAATAAATAAGACACAAATAAATGGAAATATATCCTTTGTTCATAGAGAAGAATTAATATTGTTAAAATATTCATAGTACCCAATCTATAGATTGATTATATATATAATACCTAAAACTATATATAGATTCAATGCA
>PISX010009050.1:0-78076 GCA_004024625.1 Mellivora capensis
GCGCTCAATCACTCCCGTCTCCCTGGCCTCCAGCTGAGCTCTGAGCTCACCCAGCCTGTGACCGGTTCAAGGTAACCCCGAGCTGAGAGCTCACTCCTCGGCTCTGTCTCTGTAGCTGGCCTCCCTGCTCTAATACCTGGGAGCTCTGTGACACTCATACGCCCCCGATCCTTCTGTGACCCTGGGGGACCTGGGGCCACGCTGACCCCGCGTGGGCTTCACCCTGGTTTAGCCTCTGGAGTGATGTCCCTCAGTGGAGCAGACTTTTATAAGTCCTGATTTAGTGCTCTGTTGCTCCGCCGCTTGCTGGGAGCCGGGCCCTCCCCCCGCGGTCTATCTTCCCATCATTTTGGATTCACTTCTCTGCCGTCCTACCCTTCAGAAAGTGGTCGATTTTCTGTTTCTAGAATTGTTGCTCTTTTTGCCTTTGTCTCCTGTTGCATTTGTAGGTATTAGGAATGGATTGATAAATTATCTAGCTGATCTCTTTCTACCTGATGTAGTCTCAGCCTGCTACTTCTCAGCCATCTTGACTCCTCCCTTAATTGTAATTTTTAATGACAGTATGCCAGGCAAAAAAGCTTTCATAAGTTAAATTGTGAGAATTTTGGGAAAATTGGAAGGGTAGGAGGACCCTAAGCTCACTTTGTCTCATGGTTAAACCTAGATAACACCCACAATAGTGTAAATAACCCCCCAAATCACCTAAAGATTGTAAGAATAGTTTCTCCACAGCTAAATGTATAGATGAGGCCATATTGAAAAGGTTAGGAAGGGCAGAGCGATGGCTGGGGGCGAAATGGACCAGTGGAACTATCAACATGAGGGACGGATGGCACTGGCATGGCGAAGGGAGAGAAACAGACACACCATGGGGTCCACATAGGGGACCCATAGAGGAGAGACAAATTCTCACAATATTTGACTTCGGAAATCAAAGGGGATGAATCCTGTGAGTTTTTACACTTGGCAGAGCTTAACACCTGGAACTTTAAAAATCATCAAGCTTGGCTCTGGGAGAACTAGGAGGGCAAGAAAAAACCTGAATCCTCATTCTCCTCAATGAGACAACACAACCAACAGCACTACAGAGATACAGCTTAGAAGCAATAGTTTTAAAACACAACAAATTCGTGGGGTATATGGGAGGGAAATTTGTTAAATAATCTTAGAACATATGCTGGAGGGCCAGGGATTTGGGAAACCTCCATGAACAAGGAGTTGATGGATACCATTTCCTTCCCCAGCATAAACACTTGGACTCCTTCAGGAACCAGCACAGTGCCAACACTCACTACTTAACTTACTAATGGTGTGCCCTGTCCCCACGTTCTCCTGTGGATCTACCCCCTGCCCCGTGCCAGGCCTATGCTTCAGGTCTCTTCCCACAGAAGTCCCACCCAAACTTGTTAACACTGTTGCCTACTGTCCTACCTGCAAATCTGCAGATTTGCCCCTTCCAACCTTGCCTGCCTGGGTTCCAGTGACTGCAGGTCCCATTCTGCAGTGGATCAACAAAAACCTTGCTAACACCATGTGCTTTACCCCATTGATATGCTCTTGGCTAGAGCCTATCCAAAGCAGTGCCACAAGCTTGGTAGTGAGTAAGCAGCACTGACAGTGGCCAGCACCACTCCAAAGTGACTCCTGCCCCATGGTGAGGGAAAGATAACCATGTACAACCATCAGAATAAGGCTCTGGCAGTGGGCTGGGGGCAAACAACTAGTCTGCCTATAGTTCCCACCCACCAACAAAAGCTTCTCAGGGCACAACAAAGGGAAAAAGCCCTGAAGTTTGGTGCTACTACATCTTTGGAAAATGCCTAGTCTGATTCAACTCAAGCCCAGTGTGGCCCCATACTGGCCCATTAAAACACAGGGACTAAGCTCTGACCAAGCATGCAAAGAGAGTAATTGCAGATGACTGGACTGAAGGCACACACAGCTCAGGCACAAGAGTAGGATGCACAAAATATACATAGGAGGCACTCCAAAAGGGCCAGGTGCTAGTGGACAAGGGATATTGCATTGCAGCACATTACAGGACCTCTTCTTCATAGGGTCACTCTTTTCAAAAGCAGGAGGCATAACTGACTTTCTTAACACACAGAAACAGGCATGGAGTCTTAGACAAAATAAAAAGAGGAATATATTCCAAATGAAAGAACTGGACAAAATCATGGCAAGACACCTCAGTGAAATGGAAATAAGCAATATACCTGATAGAGAATATAAAGTAGTGATCATAAAGATGCTCACTGGAATTGAGAAAAAAGTAGAGGACCTCAGTCAAACCCTTTAACAAAGAGGTAGAAAATTTAAAAA
Source organism: Mellivora capensis (assembly GCA_004024625.1). NCBI lineage: Eukaryota > Metazoa > Chordata > Mammalia > Carnivora > Mustelidae > Mellivora > Mellivora capensis. The sequence goes on from PISX010009050.1 coordinate 2,326, forward strand.
AGAAACAACCAGAGATGAAGTGTTCAATAACTGAAATTTAAAATACACTAGAGGGAATACATAATAAGCTAGAGGAAGTGAAAGAACAGTGAAAGATCAGTGACCTGAGAGACAGAGTAATGGAAAGCAATCGATCTGAACAGCAGAGAGAAAAGTAATTAAAAAAAAAATGAAAATAGATGTAGGAAACTCAGCAATACTAGCGAGCATAATAACATTTACATTATAGGGATACCAGTAGAAGAGACACAAAAGGGGGCAGAAAATTTATAGGAATAAATGATAGCTGAAAACATCCTGTATCTGGGGAAGGAAAGAGAAATCCCAATCCAGGAGGTACAGAGAGCTTCCAACAAAATCAACTCAATGAAGTCCATAACAAGATACGTAGTAACTAAAATGGCAAAAGGTAGTGATGAAGAGAGATTTTTAAAAGCAGCAAGAGAAAAGAAAACAGTTATATTCAAGGGAAACCCCATAAGGCCATCAGTTGATTTTTCAGCAGAAACTTTGCCAGGTAGAAGAGAATGGCATGGTATATTCAAAGTGCTGAAAGAAAAAAACCTACAGCTAAGAATACTCTATCTAGCAAGGCTATGAGTCAGAATAGAGAGATATATCAAAAATTTCTTCAACAAATGGTCGGAAAACTAGACAGCTACATCTAAAAGAATAAAATTGGACCACTTTCTTAAAACATACACAAAAATAAACTCCAATGGATAAAGGACCTAAATGTGAACACGAAACCATAAAAATCAGAGAATAGAGAGAAGAGAGCACAGGCAGTAATTTCTCTACCATTGGCCATAGCAACATTTTTCTAACTATGTCTCCTGAAGCAAGGGAAACAGAAGCAAAAATGAACTATAGGGAACTCATCAATAGAAAAAGCTTCTGCACAGCAAAGAGCACTACAAAACTAAAAAGCAGCCTATAGAATGGGAGAAGATATGTTCAAATGACATAGTAAAGAAAGGGCTAGTATCTGGAATCTATAAAGAACTCATATGATTCAACATAGAAAAAATAAATTATACAATTAAAAATGGGCAGAAGACTGGACATGAATTTCTTCAAGAAGACATTTGGATGGCAAACAGACATGAAAAAATGCTCAGTAGCACTTATTATCAGGGAGATACAAATCAAAACCAAAATGAAATACCACCTCATACCTGCCAGAATGGCTGAAATTAGCAACTCAGCAAATAGCAGATGTTGGAGAGGATGTGGAGAAAGGGGAACACTTTTGCACGGTTGGTGGGAATGCAAACTGGTACAGTCATTGTGGAAAACAGGATGCAGATTCTTCAAAAAGCTAAAAATAGAACTACCCTATGACCCAGCAATTGCACTACTAGGTATTTACCCAAAGGGTACAAAAATGCTTATTTGAAGAGGCACATTAATCCCAGTGCTTATAGTAAACACTATCAACAATAGTCAAATTATGAAAAGAGCCCATCGATGGATCAATAGATAAAGATGTGGTATACACACACACACACACACACACACACACAATAGAATGTTACTCAGGCATCAAGAAAGAGTGAAATATTGCCATTTGCAATGATGTGAATGGAATTAGAGTGTATTGTGCTAAGCAAAGTAAGTCAGAGAAAGACAAATACCATATGATTTCACTCATACATGGAATTTAAGAAACAAATGAGATAAACACAGGGGAAAGGAATGAAAAATAAAATAAGATTAAAAACAGAGAGGGAGGTAAATCATAAGAGACCTTTAACTATAGAGAACAAACTGAGGGTTGTTGGAGAGGAGGTGGGAGGGGGATGGGCTAAATGGGTGATGGACATTAAGAAGGGCACTTGCTATGATGAGCGCTGGGTGTTATATGTAAGTGATGAATCACAAAATTTTACTCCTGAAACCACTTCACTATTTGTTAGCTAACTTGAATTTAAATTAAAAAAAAAAACTAATGGAAATTTTGTTAAATAAATAAGTTTCCTGAAGTAAAAATTCACTGATGAATTTAACAATGGATTGGAGATGGCATAAGAAAGAGATCAACAGAAACAGGTTAATAGAAATAATTGAATCTAAAGACCAGAGAACAGATTGGGGGGAAAATGAACAGAGCCTCAGTGGAGTAATATTCAAAGTCGTAACACGCATGTAATTGAAATCTCTAAAGGAAAGGAAAGAGGGAGTCATAAAAAAAAATTTGAAGAAAAAGAGACTGCCAATTCCCTAAATTTTGGACAAAACAAAATATTTAACTATGTTTCATACTGGAGACTATATTCATTGCTTCCTATGTTTAATGTCATTGCTTCCTATGAGCATTTCAATACACTTTCCTATAAAAAGGTTTTTAAAATTTATTTTATTTATTTATTTTATAGGAAACTGTACTGAAATGTTAACTTGTCAGAATAGACTTCTTTGATTAAAAATATGTTATTCTTATTGCCAGAAGATGTTGTATATGGGTAGCAGAAAAACAAGAAAGGTATGAGTAGTCTTTCAAGATACATGATTTGGTGCAATATAAAATATAAACCAGATATCAGTAAACAATTAGAGAAACATAAAACCAATATAGTAACAATAACAACACTGAAAACAACAGCAAGCTACTACTATAGAACAATAATGGCCCTTTGAGATACGTCACAATTGACTAGTTTAAATTTCAAATTGTTGTCAAAGAACCGTAGGAGAATGAAGTCACCTGGGAGATTGTATTGATTTGTTAGTGAACCTCTAAATAATACCAATACAGATTCAGAATTTGAGAGATGGAGGGTACTTTTAAAGGTCATTGTATCCAACCAAATCACTGAGGATATTAAGGCCAGTGCAGGTCTTGGAGCCATAAATCCCAATTCTACTTTTCTGTTTTGTTTCTCTGAGAGATTTAGTTAATTTTTTCTCATTTAGAAAACAGATTTTTAAGAGCACTGTATGAGGAATTTTTCCTACCAATATTTGGTTACCTTGTCCACAAAACTAGCACCAATCTCTAGTGATTTTATCAAGGCCACATAATTAGGTGGGTCCACACCCAGCTGATCTCAGACTCTACCATTCAGTGGTCTTCCTCTCCACATTCCCCACTCTTAAAAGCTTCCTTCCGTTTTTTTGTTTTTGTTTTGTTTTGTTTTGTCCTTAGAGTCTAAGAACATAGTGTGTCCAGAAAGCTCAAATGAGACCTGACTCCTTTTTCTTTGGAATCCAGAAGTGGCTACTCAAAGAAACTGCTACCCAACCTGAGACAACAGTATAATTATCATATTGATATAATTATGATATTTATTATATTATCACCTGGATATCTGGAAATTATCTGGAAAAATAATTGTAAGATCAACAGGAGGCATTAAATGAGAGTTACATCAAGGTTTGGTGAAAAGAGCACTGGAGAACTTGTAACATTACTCCTTGCTGGTTGTGTGACCCACTCAGATCCCTTCATCTGAAGAATGTGAATATGAGTCCTTGGTTGTCTCATCTAGATTTTCTCATCTGAAGAATGTGGATATGTCTCCGGCCCACCGATTCTACAGACTTCTTATGAAAGACAAAAGAAAACATGCATGTAAAGGGGTTCTGGAGGTGATAAATTGATGTTTAAATGTGAGTTCATGTTATTTATTTATGCAAGTTCTTTGAAAAGTTGACAGCACAAATCAAAGACTGATTATTATTGAAACTAAATTTGTTTACAGTCTGCTTCTTTCATGTACACACTCTCAGCATCTTTGGTTTATGTAATGATAAATCATAAATGTGGTACCAGATGTTCCTTGGTCCCTGAGTTCTGGGAAGCATGTCAGAAAATGTCCGGGGTGACCATTGAGAAGCATTCAGAGTGACTTTGTTGAGTCTTTGGTATCTAAGACTCACAGCAAGGAAGGCAGATATTTTTAACTGTTTAGGGCTTAATTTATGAGTCAATTGGTGTTTAATCCAATGTGCTTATTTGCAAAAGTCTTTATTAAGATACAAAACTTTCCAAATGAATATAAAAATCTTTAAATGACAATTACCTAAAATCACATCTACAAAATAGTGTGGTTTTTAATTCAATTAAGATTTGTTACATACTTTTCCTCTTTCTTTCTTAAAAGTACGGTTGACATGGGGAGATGGAGAGGAGAAGGGAGTTGAGGGAAATTGGGGGGGAGATGAATCATGAGAGACTATGGACTCTGAAAAACAACCTGAGGGTTTTGAAGGGGCGGGGGGTGGGAGGTTGGGGGAGCCAAGTGGTGGGTATTATGGAGGGCACGCATTGCATGGAGCACTGGGTGTGGTGTAAAACTATGAATTCTGTTACGCTGAAAAGAAATGAAATTTTTTTAAAAAGTACAGTTGAATGTAGAACTAGCTAATTTTCTTATTTGTTTGCAAAGTACAAATAAAGGTCTATATTACTATATTTTCATAAGTGATTTAAGTTCCAAAGGAGAAGAAAAGTAAAAGTTAAAAGTTAACAACAGATGGGACGCCTGGATGGCTCAGTTGGTTGGACGACTGCCTTTGGCTCAGGTCATGATCCCGGAGACCCGGGATCGAGTCCTGCATCAGGCTCCCAGCTCCACGGGGAGTCTGCTTCTCCCTCTGACCTTCTCCTCGCTCATACTCTCTCACTGCCTCTCTCTCAAATAAATAAATAAAATCTTTAAAAAAAAAAAAGTTAACAACAGATATGTGACAATATGTCCATTATTACTGAAAAAGTAAGATATTTCTTTCACTTTGTAGGAAAAAAAACTTCATCCCCTGAATATCTCCAAATTGTCTCATGACAGAAAAAGCTAAATTCCAAATTGGCATTGTTTTTAAGCTTTATTTTATTTCAAGTTACTTGTCCTCTCCATGTAGCCATCTCCAAATGAAATCCAAATCTGTCACCTTCCTTTCCTGACTCACATAGAATAAGACATACATTTACTTTTTTCCCCATTAGGGGTTAAAGGTATTTATGAGATGACTGGAAAAGGTATGAGCATAGTCTGAAGCCATGGCATAGATTTTCATGGTTATGTCACACAAATTTGTTTATTAATTTGTCTTATTTTCATAAAAAGTGATCATATATATGTAATCACATTTTTATGAAAATAAGACAAATTATATGTATAAAAATAAGAAATACACACACATACACACACACACACACACACACACACACATATATATTTTTTTTCATCTACCCATAAGTGGGAGAAGAAAAGTATGCTAACCATGTAGTTGGTCTCTCTTCACTGGGCAAAGAGATCAGGAATGTGTCATCAACCTACCTGGAGTCACAGACTCTTTCTCCATAAAAAATGTACAAATATACAAAATTTCTCATTCCATTGATGGATTCACCAGAGAGCAATTGACCTCAGAGTCAGAAACCCTAAAGAGTGAGGAAGGCAATGTCTTTTCTTCATTTTAAGATCCATTATGTTCTCCTCTTACCCTATACATGCTGTGTTCATGAAAGATCAATTTTGCATTAGTGTCTGACAGATGAGTGCTTGATCAAGACCAGTGGGTCCCAAATGCCACTCAAGGAGGATATCATTTTCCATATTCCTCAACATGTGAGGGAAAAAAATGAGCATAACTAGAGGGCGTATGTTTGGTAGGGCAAAATTTTTATTCCTACTCATCCTCTTCTTTTTCCTTTGGGGAAGAACGGGATGTACTTAATTAACAAAATAACACCTGAAGCTAGGAAGTGACCAATATTGGCTAAAAGGGATGGTTTTTATGTTTTATTTTTATCTGTAGATATTCCTCTCTGAGGAATCTGAATCAGGCCTCCTCCCTCAAAGCACAGTAAGGACCTAGCCTTGGAGCCAAAAGCAATGCTCAGAACATCGGGGACCTGGTGAGTCTCACCTAGGATGGAGCTGGAGCCTGGGAAAGGGAAGCAAAGGAGAGGAAGCACTGAGGAGTGTATGGGATGGTGAGGTGAAGAGTGAAGGGGAAGCAATATCAGAGAAAGGAGGGGATAACCCAAATAAGTTCTTTATGAGCTGGTAGCAACTTGAAAGGAATAGCAAGAAAAAAGTTGTTCACCATTGTACAAACTCTATACATGTGATTCTCATATAGTAAAAGACTTTCCTTTAAGGTAATGAACTGAACTAGCACACCATTCCAAGTATTTTACTGTTGGTGAAATGTTAACAACTTATTTTTTGAGTAAGACAGACCTTTATTCAGATAGAATGCATGCTTTCTTCACTAGGAAAGCCTTACCATTAAAAAAAAAAAAAAGAAAGAAAAATCAGCTGAATATAATACTACAGATGGTTTGCACACTTGTACCTGGACCCAGACCACATTTTGAGTAACTCTGAGCTAGAAAATATCTGAAGTAGCTGTAAAAAAGTACAGAACTTAGGTACTCAGGAACTATAACTTTGGTATAGTTGATCAAGGCCAAGAACTATACTACACACAACTGGCCATGAAAATGGCACAGAAACAGCATGAAGAAACCCCAGTCACAAAGATGGGAATTTGTTAAGGAGATGGACCCCAAGTTCCTGAGGAACATGCACTTTGCCAAGATGCACAACAAGAAGGGCCTGAAGAAGAGATAGGCCAACAATGCTAAGGTGATGGGTGCATGTGCTGAGGCTTCCAGGCCCTGATCAAGCACAATGAGATCAAGCCCAAGCTCCCAAAGGGTGGCAGCCACCCATTCCATCAACATTCCTACATCACTCACCCCAAGCTTAAGATACCTGCTCGTATCACATTGCCAAGGGTCCTGGGCTCTGCTGGCAAAAGGCCTATGGTAGGGCTCAAAGCTCAGGCTTCAGCTGCTACTCTGGCTCTGGCTCCCAGAGGTGCCCAGGCTCCCATGAGGACTACAGTGTAGAGGTCTCTATTAACTAATAGTGAGGACAGAAGCACTGCTCTGTCCACTGGACTTCCACTGCATGGGGCAGGTGTCCTCCTGTGCTATTTGTACAAATAACCTAAATCAGGAAGAAACATACACACACACACACACACACACACAAATAAAAGTAAAAATGGAGAGATGGAGAGCTTGGGCCCTGAAACTGGGTGAGTTGACTGGAATCCTATTGATGCTCCTGGGCAAGTTACTTAATTTCTCACTTTTTTTGATCAACGGGAATAATCATAGTGACATCTGATTCACAACATCTAAAAGGAAAAATTCCTTTGTGTGTTTTGGCAAGTAATAAGCACTCAATAAATGTTAGCTGCCAATATTATTTTTCATGACATATGTATTAAATGCTATTTCCCTACATAACAACCTCACAGCTTAAGTTCTTTCCACTGCTGAGTCTGTAGACCAAGTAGACACATTGTGGGTGAATCACTCTTAATACTTCTTCCACAGCATGTTGCCTGAGTTCAGAGGAAAGACTAGCATGAATGAATATTTCAAGTACAATGAAATGAAAATTTCTAATGTCTGTTGGCAGGAACCAGAGAGCACCAACTCCAATTGGCTAAAGCAATAGGAAATGTATTGACTTATGTAACTGGAAGTGCAGAGTACGGTCAACTTTAGTGCTAACTTCATCCTGGATTCTGTATCCATTTTTCCTGGCGATCCTTGGATTTAGACTTTCTCAAAACATTGGTGTCACCTCTGGAGTGGCAGAGAGATCATGACATTTCAGATTTGACATTCTGCAGCCCGCCACGTCCAGAGAAAGAAAGCAGAAGCTTTATCAGAGAAATAAGAATGAATTTTCTCAGAGCTCTTGATTTCAATGTTCCTAACTTGAGTCGCATGCCCTTTTCCAAACTAATCACCGCGAGCAAGAGGAATCTGATTACTCATGGGTCTGGGGACCAATAAGAGGGATCCTGAAGGAGAAATCAGTGGTATTTTCAACAGATGTCATAAGAAAAGGACAACAGAACCTTCCAGGAATTCCCTTTCTGTTTTTATTTTTATTTTTCACCTTCCAGGAATTCCTAAAGGGAAAAAAAAATACCTGCCCATAGCATACTGCATACTAAATGTCAGACCTATAGAAAGGGAACTCAAGACAAAATAAATAAAGTGAATTGACCGAGGCTGCGCAGCCAAAGGGCCCAGCTGTGACTCTAATTTAGGCATTATTATTTCAAATCTATCGTGCTTTCACCACCAGCCTAGGTTTCCACCATCTTAACTAATAAAAACAAAAACAAATCATGTAACTCTGATTTTTGGCCCATTGCTTAGGGATTCCAATAGCCAGTGGGAACCGTAACTTGGATTGAGGAGAAAGGTAAGTGCAGTTTGTGTGTTATAACTTGTTTACGATATCTTCTAGTTTGTTTGGGGTTTTTTTTTGAGAATATAGATTATCTTTTAACAGTCCCATCTTGTGTGGTTATTTTACCCCTTATCAATAAAATCTTAAAAGGACACTCGATGTTCTGAAAAAGAATTATTGGTACCTGATCAGCAAAGCTGTATTAATTTGTGATGACTACTGTTTTGTGTCATAACCTCTTGTATCCTATTGAGCCAATTTTATCCTGGCTGGATTCATTGAGTTTTACTGTGCAGAATTTTAAGAATATTAGGAAGAAGTTTCTGATTTTGAAGCTTTTGCTTAATGCATTATTTCACTGTATTTGGGATGGATCCCAAGGTAACTCTTATTCTAGTGATCAACCTCATATACTGAAAGCTTTATCCTTAATGATTCTAAAAATAGCCACATACAGTTTAGTGGACTTTTTAAAATCCATATCTCTGAAACAGTTTGGGGAAGAAGCAATGCATGCAGGAAGACTTACTGGTATTCTGTTTCAGGCCAGCAACTGAATCTTTAATGTAAGTCTTTAACATCAAATTCTTTTTTTTTTTTACGATTTTATTTTATTTATTTATTTATTTATTTATTTATTTTTATTTCATTTCTTTTCAGCGTAACAGAATTCATAGTTCAAATTCTTAATGTAAAAAGTCAGTCACTGGGCCAGCAGACCAAGTGACTGGCCTAAGACCACCTGGCCTCTTCCATTCTGCAAAATATGCAAAAAGTGGGATTTTGGTGTTACCATATAAAGACGTATGGAAAAGATATAATATCTTTTGGATATATAGTCCCGTTGACTGTGTCTCAAATTCCACTAAGAAGGCTCTTGTTTTCATAGAAGAAAAATGCCAATGTTTTAATAAAGTATTTTTAGCTTGTGCATATTTAAACTGTAGAACTGAAAAATTCCTTTCTTATCCTTTTAGTTCTTTCCAATGAGTATTGTACCATTTCTAAATATTTGATGAAGGCGATAAAGTGGATTAGCCCTGCACACTTCAGTGACTTGTGTATTTGCTCCCAGTTGGAATCATTTCCATCCTAGGAATATCAAAATCAGTGACCTTTTATATGTCAATTTGTTTCTCCATCTGTCCCACAGCGTAGATGCGAGGAGTTGGACTGATGCTATTGAACCATGCTTTCCTCCTTTTAGATGTCAGTGTGTTGATTCCTATATATTGAGCTTCTTTGGCAATTTTTCATACGTGCTTTTCCCCTTCACTCAAGTAAAGCTATCTCACAAGTGAAGATAAAGTCTAAGATTTGTGATTCATTCCTAGCTCTTCTTTTCAGTGCACATTTTTCATAGTATCTTCTAATATTCTGGTTCTTTTACTAACTCAAATGAAATTATGTATTTTTTTTCTAGCTAGGTAATTAATTCAGGTGGAGTGTTATGCCTAGAAAAAAGCATATTATAGGAAAATGTTTTGATTTTCTGAACTGTCAGTATTTTTCATATGGGGAGTTGGACCATATGTAGCCTATCTTAGCCACAATATATGAAATAATGTACATTTGTCAATAATCAAAATAGAAATTGAAGGGAACAGATATACTCTTAATAATTTCTAAGATCATATCACTTATTTAAATTAAAGGGGATTTGAGCCAAGTAAGTCATTAACTCACAGCTTTATTAATAAATCCTGATTTTATGTCATTATTTTTGACCCTTGTATTTTTGAGTGGGTATGGAAAGAATGATTATCAACCTATCAGTGTGTTTTTTGCATATTGTCCTTCCTGAACTTAACCCTGATTGTGTTACATAATACAGTTTACCTTTTTGTCATATGCTTCAAAGACTGTTGGCTATACACTGTACACCTTGAACTTACACAGTATTATATGTCAATTATAGCTCAATGAACCTGAAAAGGAAGAAAAAGACTGACGGTTTACTGTTTGGATTTGAAACGCTAGTTTTGGAAAATTAGATATCTCTGGATCCCAGTCCTGGCCGTGCACTTCTTTCCTTTCTGTCTAGTACCTGGTTTTTGGTTTCTGATCTGGATCACTCCCTTAGCGTTTATACCTCATACCTAGTTCAAAGGTAACCTTCCCAGATTATAACTCCTAATCCTCGTGAAGCACTTCAGTCTCTAAACATCATCATGCAAATAGAAATTGTGTTTATCCATCTTGCCTTCCTCCCCTTGATTGTAAACCCCTTGATGCCTGATCATGTCTTGCTCCAACAACGCACCTAATTGCTATAATCCAAAGCAAATGTTGATCAGAATTTATGAGTGGCACAAACTGGTGGTCCAGACCAGCTCACCAGTGTGTTTTATTTGGTTGGAAGCATGTTTTAGAAAGAGCTGAATGTGTTCAGGTGGATATGGACTCTCAGGTTTTGAGTATGAGTTCCTGTCACTCCAGTAGTCTTAAATCACACTACATTTAAATCAGTTATTTGTTCCTGAGGATATTTGAAATTGAGACTATAAAGCCTGGCTTTTACCATCCACATATTTTATATTAACCCTGTTCTATTTGTTTGTTTGGTTGTTTGGTCAGGCTTTGTTTTTGTTTTTTAAAGAAAACTCATGTTTCCATTATTTCTAACCTGAAGCTTTCCTAAATACTATGATATCACTGCTGCTTCCATACTCAATGTGAGGTTATTTTATTCTTGGTGATAACAAAAAAGGAAACATCAGTGGCTGGATATAATGACTTCTGTTTCATCTTGTGTATATAAGCAGCTCTAACACTCAAGATTGTGCATGGTGAGTTACTGTTTGCAACTCCAATGCATATCCTCCTGGGTCTATTTAGAGTGACAAAAGCAAGAGCAGTCCTGTATGGCATAAATGTTCTTCCCATCCTTTAAAGAACAATGTGAAATTTATTCTTTACTCTTTGATGATTTTGGTGTATGTATTAGAATCAGGTTTGGTTGCAAGTAATTTAAAATTAACAACAATAAAAATAACAATAGTTTAAACTGAACACCTATTTATTTTACTCTCACTTTAGGATTTGGCAAGGTGGTCCAGGACTAGAACAGGAACCACAGGAGTTCAGGCTCTTTGCTGCTTTTTTCACTATCCTTAGTGTGCTTCTTCCTCATGATTCATTAGGCTGCTTTAGCTCCAGCCATCATGTTCACATTCCAGGCACAAGAAGGACATTAGAACAAGAAAGGGCATACCCCACCTTTAAAGACTCACACCAGAAATTTTACACACTTCTCCATTTATTTCCCATTGCCCAAGGTGCTATTACCTGGCCATAAGTAGCTATAAGAGATGTTGAGAAAAAAAATACACAGGCCCAAATATACTCAACATGTGTGAAGTCAAAACTGAAAAATCCTATTTTCTAGGTGTATTATTTATTTTAATAATATCTATGTTTATTATAAATGATAAATCTTTGCTACGGATTTTTTAAATGCTAAAATATTTTACATTGAGTGCTTATGGTCATTTTAGTTTACTGAACTAATTTAATTTGTGATGGATTTACCTGTTGAATTTTTCCATGAGTAATGAATTTAAGTGCAGTGAATAAGCAACTCAGAGGAAAAAAAAAGGAATGTCCAATACATGGGCTTAACTTAGAGAACGTAATTAGGTGCTCACAGCTCACTAGACATCCTGAGACCACAACAGCAAAGATTTCAGTGAGTAAAACAAAATGGGATGAAAACAAAACAGGGTTGAACCACCTGCAGAGCAAGGAGGTGGCTAAAAGGTTATGGACCATCCTCAAGGAGCTGGTCAAGAAACCTAAAGGAAGGACACCTCTGCTGGAATATTTAAATTGGTAGCCCAACTCTGAGGCTAAAGAAGCAGCAGGCAGATGGTGAGAGCAGAGGGTATTCCCGCAAATCCTCAGCATGGTTTCTAGGAACCACTGCTGTGGAGCCTTTTTAAATGCTTGCCAAAAAAAGAGATGACCTCGCTCAGTTGCTTGGGACCTGCAGGCCTATAGGATGTTAGCTTTGGCAACAAAGGACACCACCTGCAGAATTTCCAGTTCCCTCCATCAGCAGAGGAACTGGGGCCTGTGGCCACATGCATCTAACAAGAATCTGCAAAACTCTCTAGATGGAGACTTGGAAACTTCTGCAGGAAGTTTCAATTGTCCTTTCATTTGCCGTCAAGGGGAGAACCGTGACTTGATGCCTCCCCAGCAGCCCTGGCATCTCTTTAGTGGTACAAGTCATAGTTTCACCCAATGAGCCTCAAAGCAGCCCAAGGTTTGGGCCTTACCTAGGGGACACTGGACCAATATCTTTGGCCTCAGAAGTTTACTCATTATCTGTCTGAGGCATTATGGAATAATTAGAACACAGAAAAGGCTATTGAGTACTCAAGAAAAAAGGAAAGGGATACTCAAAATTCACCAGTGAAATGGATTGAGGCAACAAGCCCACATTCCCAAAAGATGAATGGGAAAAAAAAAGATGAAGGGACAAATGACATCAGGACAACCCACAAAACCATGAAGTACCTATCTCTCTCTCTAAAACAGAAATTAGAGACTGAATATATAAACAAACAGTGGCCAGACCACATATAAAAATAGAGCTCTGACCCACAAACAGCAGCAACCTACCAAGGAGACCAATGTACAGTATAGGCATACCTCAAAGGTACTGCAGGTTTGGTTTCATATCACCACAAAAAAAGTGAATATGGCAATAAAATGAGTCAAATTCATTTTTTGGTTTCCCAGTGCATATAGAAGTTTTGTTTACACAATACTGTGGTTTATTAAGTGTGTATTATGTCTTTAAAAATTACATGCATACCTTACTTAAAAATACTTTATTGCAAAAAAAAAAAATCACCTGAGCTTTCAGTGAGCATAATCTTTTTGTTGGTGGAGGGTCTTGCCTTCATGTTGCTGGTTGCTGACTCATCAGGGTGGTGGTTGCTGAAGGTGGGTCAGCTAAGACAACTGAAATTCGCCATGTTGATTAACTCTTCCTTTCATGAGCAATTTTTCTATAGCATGTGATGTTGCTTGATAACATTTTGCCCACAGTAGAACTTCTTTTAAAATTGGAGTCCATCTTTTCAAACCTGCCTCTGCTTTATCAACCAGGTTATGTCATATTCTAAATCCTCTGCTGTCATTTCAACAGTCTTCATGAATCTTCACCAGAAGTAAGTGCCATCCCAGGAAACCAGTTTCTTTGCTCATCTGTAAGAAACAACTCCTCATCTGTTCAAGTTTTATCATGAGATGGCAGCATTTCAGTCACGTCTTTAAGCTCCATTTCTAATTCTAGTTCTCTTGCTGTTTCCACCACATCTGCAGTTACTTCTTCTATGGATGTCTTAAAGTCATTCATGAGAGTGGGAATCAACTTCTTCCAAACTCCTGCTCATGTGGATATTTTGACCTTTTCCCATGAGTTGCTAATGTTCTGAATGTCATCTAAAATGGTGAAATCTCTCCAGAAAGTTTTCAATTTGCTTTGCCCAGATCCATCAGAGCAATCACTATCTATAGCCTTACAAGACATTCTTCTTAAATAATAAGACTTGAAAGTTGAAATGACTCCTTGATCCATTAACCACAGAATGGATGTTGTGTTAGCAGGTATGAAAACAACATTAATCTCATTGTACATCTTCATCAAAACTCTTGAGTGACCAGGTGCAGTGTCAATGAGCAGGAGTATCTTGAAAAGAATCTCTCTCTCTTTTTTTTTTTTTCTGAGCAGTAAGTCTCAACAGTGAGTTTAAAATATTTAATAAACCATGATGTAAGTAGATATGCTGTCATCTGGGTTTTGTTGTTTCACTTATAGAGCACAAGCAGAGCAGATTTAGCATAATTCTTAAGAGCCCTAGGATTTTTGGAATAGTAAATGAGCATAGGCTTCAACTTCAGGTCACCAGCTGCTTTAGCCCCTAACTAAAGAGTCAGCCTATCCTTTGAAGCTTTGAAGGTAGGTGTTGGTATCTCTAGCTATGCAAGCCTTAGATGGCTTCTTCCAATAGAAGGCTGTTTGGAGTATATTGAAATTGGTTGTTTACTTTCATTAATGACCTTAGCTAGATTGTCTGTATAATTTTTTGAAGCTTCTCCATCAGCACTTTTGCTGCCTCACCTTGCACTCTGATGTCATGGAGATGATCATGAACCCATCTCTGATAGCTTCAGACTTTTCTCTGCAGCTTTCTGCACCTCTTTCAGCCATCACAGAATTGGAAAGAGTTAAGGCTTTGCTCTGGAATAGGCTTTGTCATAAGGGGATGTTGTGGTTGCCTTGATCTTCTATCCAGGCCACTAAAACCTCTGTATCAGTAATAGGGCTGTGTTGCTTTCTTACTACTCATGTCTTCCTTGGAGTAGCACTTTTAATTACCTTTAAGAACCTTACCTTTGCTTTCACAACTTGGCTAACTGTTTTATGCTAGAGACCTAGATTTTGACCTCTCTCAGCTTTTGACATGTCTTCCTCACTAAGCTTAATCATTTCTAGCTTTTGATTTAAAATGAGGGATGTGGGGTGCCTGGGTGGCTCAGTGGGTTAAAGCCTCTGCCTTCAGCTCAGGTCATGATCCCAGGGTCCTGAGATCGAGCCCCGCATCGGGCTCTCTGCTCAGCCAGAAGCCTGCTTCCTCCTCTCTCTCTTTGCCTGCCTCTCTCCCTGCTTGTGATCTCTATCTGTCAAATAAATAAATAAAATCTTAAAAAAAATAATAATAATAATAAAATGAGGGATGTATAACTCTTTCTTTCACTTGAACACTTAGGGGCCACTGTAGTGCTATTAATTGTCCTAAGTTCAATTTTGTTGTGTCTCAGGAAATAGGGAGAGAGACAAGAACAGCAGTTGGTGGAGGAGGCAGACCACACACATTTATAGATTAAATTTTATCTTACATTGATGTGCTTCATGCTCCAAAATATTACAATAGTAGCATCAAGAATTACAGATCACAGATCATCATAATAAATATAATAATAATGAAAGAGTTTGAAATATTGTGATAATTACCAAAATGTGACACAGAGACAGAAAGTGAGCACAAGCTGTTGGAAGAATGGTGTCCAAAGATTTACTTGATGCGGGGCTGCCACCTATCTTTAATTTATAAAAAATTGAATACCTGTAACCAGTCCAGGAAGCTAGCCTGCTGCAAGTCAAACTTGCAGAAAGCTTGATTGCCATCTTGAGTAAAAATCCAGAACAAAAAACAATGACTTTAACAATCAGCCCTAAATGGTCAGGACCTAATTAATATTAGGTTCTCTAATTTTTGTCCCTACCTCCAATTGAGGACTAATAAGAGAAAATCAAATATACACTCCTAACAAATCACATAGGATGCCCTACTTTTTTAGTCTGTCTACTGCTTCCTCCAAACAGGCACACCAGCTGGTCTCCCTTTATTCCACTATAAAATTGTCTTCCTTCTCTACCTGCCTTTGAGTCTTTCTGTGCCTGACTCCCTCAATGTAACAACTTCAGAATAAGTGGACTTTTCTTGTCCTTATTTGGTTGGTCTTTGTTTATTTTCACAGAAACTATTGTTAAATAATAAAAATTCAATGAATTACGTTCTATTTTTTTAAAAATGTTTTAGATTGTTTATTTATTTATTTGACAGACAGTGATCACAAGTAGACAGAGAGGCAGGCAGAGAGAGAGGAAGCAGGCCCCCGCCGAGCAGAGAGCCCGATGTAGGGCTCAATCCCAGGACTCCAGGATCATGATTAACCAACTGAGCCACCCAGGTGCCCCAAGATGTTTTATTTTCTTATGAAAACTTAAAGGCACAATTAGATTTTCTCTTGGCCTGAAATAAAAGGTTGTTCTAAATTCCAGAGGTTATCTGTCTTAGCCTGGGAGATACAGATACGGATATTATCTTTCCAGGCCAAGGCCAGAGTAAAGGAAAGAAAAAGGAGACGCATTTCATGTTTAGTTAATATATGAAGTCTTGATCTGTCATCTTGGGTGGAAGCAGTCTGCTTTGACGTAAGCTGATTCTCTTTTCATCAATTTGATTCAGAGGTCCCCAGTATCTATACAGGACCAAGTGTCAGGCTAAGACTTCCTAAGCTGTGTGATATGTATGTAAGGATCAATGCCTTCTAGTTTTGCAAAGGTATTAGTCATTAGGAGGTCTTGGTAAGGTTTTTTCCAACTGACCTCGGGGGCTGTCTTCCTCTGATAACATTCTCAAAATACCCAGTGATAGACTCTACACTGTGACCAGCAGGATGCTTTGAATTGGGATCTGGGGAGGCTTCTTTATCCTGTTGGTGATAGGCTTTAACGTAAGACAGTAGAGACTTACAGTAGCTGGTTAGACAAGCACCAGAGAGCAAGGGATCAGAAGGCTATATACTGATAGAAATACAAATATCTGCAAGGTTTTTATTAAAGCTCATGTGATTTGCCCAGTGAAATGGGTGACCTTTTCACCAGGGATTACAGAAGGTAACCCCCAAGTGGTAAACACATTTTTTAACATTTTTTTTCTATTGTGAGGCCACTATCCTTGTGGCAGGAAAAGGCTTTAACCCATCAGGAAAACATACAAAAAATAACAAAAATATATTGATAACCTTTCTTTCTAGATATGTCTCCTAAGGCAAGGGAAACAAAAGCAAAAATAAACTATTGGGACTTCATTAAAACAAAAAGCTTCTGAACAGCAAAGGAAACAATCAACAAAACTAAAAGGCAACCTATGGAATGGGAGAAGATATGTATAAATGACATCTCAGATAAAGAGTTAGTGTTCAAAATATATAAAGAACTTCTAAAACTCAACACCCCAAAAATGAATAATCCAATTTAAAAAAGAGCAGAACACATGAATAGACATTTTCCCAAAGAAGACATACAGAAGGCTAATAGACACATGAAAAGATGCTCAACATCATGAATCATCAGGGGAATACAAATCAAAAGCGGGATGAGCTATCACCTCACACCTGTCAGAATGGCTAAAATCAACAACACAAAAACCAACAATTGTTGGGGATGATATGCTGGTGCAGTCACTTTAGAAAACAACATGGAGGTTCCTCAGTTAAAAATAGAGCTACCCTATGACCCAGCAATTGCACTACTGGGTATTTACCCAAAGAATACAAAAGTGCTAATTCAAAAGAATACATGCACCCCAATGTTTATAGCAACTTTATCTACAATACCAAATACTGGAGACAGCCCACATGTTCCTTATCCATTCATCAGTTGATGGACACGTGGGCTGTTTCTGCTCATCTATAAAAGAATGAAATCTTGCCTTTGACAATGGCATGGATGAAACTAGAGGGTCTTATGCTAAGTGAAATCAGTCAGTCAGAAAAAGACAGAAACTGTATGATTTCATTCATATGCGGAATTTGAGAAACAAAACAAGCAAAGGGGGAAAAAGAGTGATTTGGTTTGTCCCTACAAACCAAGAAACAGACTTTATCTTTTTTTTTCCAAGTTTTTTTTTTTTTTTTTTTTTTTACACAGATCAAGAGACAGAGAGAGAGAGAGAGCAGACAAGCAATGGGAGCTGCAGAAAGGGATGGAGAAGTAGGTTCCCTTCTGAGCAGGAAGCCCGGTGTGGGGCTGGATCCCAGGATCTCCATCTCAGGACCCTGGGATCCTGACCTGAGCCAAAGGCAGATGTGTTGGGTCCACGGTTCCAGGAATGCAGGAGAAACAATAGAAATAACTGCCAGGGCTGCCATCTTCCAGCCCCCTCGCCCCCTTCCTTAATCTTTGACTCTCCTGCCAAAAGGGTGTACGCCCAGGTCATGTCTCCATAGTTAACCTGATACCTATGCAGGAAACAGGAGTTTCGGGAGCCCTCACCCCATACATTCTGATCACCAAAAATACCTTACCATATATTGGATGTGAGCCCATGCCCTGCCTTGGCTGGATAAAAGACCCCCGCCAACTCCCTCCCAGTGCAACTTCCTCGACTCCCCCTTTCCAAATCGAGGAACCTCACCCGAGAGTGCCCACCTCCTCCCAGCGCGACTTTCCTGGCTCCCCTTCTCCCGAGCCCTGAAACTTCGCCAGAGAGTGCCTTTAATAAATCTTGCCTTGCGCCTATCTCGCCTGGTGTTGTGTTTACCTCGCCTGCAAAACTTTACAAGATGCTTAACTGACTGAGCCACCCAGGCACCCCAAGAAACAGACTCTTAACTCTAGAGAACAAACTGATGGTTACCAGGCAGGAGAGGAGTGGAAGGATGGGTGACATAGGTGATGGGGATGAAGGAGCGCACCTGTGATGAGCACCAGGTGATGAATGGATGTGTTGAATCACTATATTGTACACCTGAAACTAATATCACACTGTATGTTAACTGGAATTTTAATAAAAACTTAAAAAAATATATTGGTAACTCATGCTAACTGGGCGTTGAATGAAGTCCAAGTTGCAAGAGTTCAAAGGGTCCAGAGGGAGAAGGTCTGAAGCTTCTGGGCACAAAAACAATTTTTCCAGGATTATGGATGGGACAGTTCAGACATCGATGGTACACTATTTTTGCAATTTTATGGAAGTCTCCCCACCAATGTTATTTATAATCTGAGTCATCTTAAATGTACCTTGGTGGGTGAAGATAGGTCAAAATTTAAAAATGGGAGTTGCCAGGGATTGGGAAGAACCAAGTAGCCATCTAGGGCTTCCCATAGCCAGGACTATTCATTAAATTTTCAACCATTGTTTGCTCATCTTAATTTCTCTGATTTTCTCTGATTGGGGAGCAGACTGTTGCCATGTTACAAGGACATCAGAATGGCAAAATCCTGGCAATGAGGGGCCATTTTTTATAGAATTGGGATAGACTTTAGCCACATGTGCCACACTCTTACAATACAACATAAAGAAGACATAGTATTACTTCTTATTTGATAATGCCTTCCATATAATTAACATATCAAATAAGCCTAATTAGTTTAACAAATCCTTTGAAATGTTCCAGGTCAAAAAGACATTAGCAGACAATAAATAACCCTTTCGAACCACAAAAAAAAAAAAAAAAAAGAAAGAAAAGAAAAACTTTTGTCTTTTTAACAGAGAACCAAACTCTAATTTTGCACTGGCTTTCTTTCCCAGATCACCTGAACTTGAAAAACATTTGAGTTAGTTTCTATCTTTTTGAGAGTTTTAGAATGCTCACTCCTTACAAGTGCTTGTCTTTAAACCAACTGAATAAAACTTGTTTACAAATTAATTTTAGCAATACCATCCAGCGGCATGGTATCTTGGATTGATAACATAATCCAATATCTTGGATAACATACACATAAACACACAGATGTGAAGACCTTATTATAGTTACTAATATTTACGGAAAAGATTTTTAAGATTTTTATTTGTCCCTGAAATTAACATCAAGGAGAAGGTGGTCGAGTTTGGGCATAGGAACCCTTTTAGCAGTTTGTATTTTAAAAGGTTTCTATCCTTTTTTTTTTTTCTTTCTCTCCTTTCAGTCTCAGGTGATTATGAGCCATGTTTACATTTTCAAGACATGATAAGACATGACTTTCAGGGACAGAGGAAGAAGTCCTTCCAAAATGGTTTCCAGGAGCCAATAATTTACAAGTCATTTGAGATAAATAGGGAAAGTTTTGGGATTGGTAAAGGAATAGGTGAACTTTGAATTGTCTCTAGAGCTCCATATCTAGTTTTGTAAAGATTTGTAAGATAAGGACAGTTGCTTTTAATTCCCCAAAGAACTGGGTTGTAACTTAAATGACATCATAGGTTAAGCCAGCTATGCAACTACATTATTCAGTTGGGTTCTTTCTCTCTGAGTACATAATTCTAATTTTAAATATTTTGGCAGTATTGAATAACACCCCCATCTGGTGTAAGAGGAGTCATTGAAGAGGGAGCAAAGGGTATTATTACCTTCTCCAAATTCAGGGTCACTCCCCGTGATAGCCAAAAGAAAGAACCAACAACTGACACATCCCAGGCAGGCGGAGAGCCAACACAGTTACACAAAACAAGGCAAACAAGAAGACAATAGCTATCTCTGGGTCTGGATTTGAAAAGGAACAGACAAGGTGATTTTATTTTCCTCTCTCCAGTGGGCACTACAGACAGAGATTTGGAAGCACTAATTCTCTTAAGATTTTTCACACTCCCCTGGTTTCTGCCAGTTTTTCAAGGATCCCCTCTGGAGGCTCTGCTATTTGCCGAAAGTCCCCCGGGGCTGTTTTAGGAAATAATAGCAATTTCCCAGAAAATCCCTCTATTTCTACAACTCTGAGAGTAGCCCATATGAGGGCCCTTTAAGGTAGATATGGAGGTGTCTGGAAGGCCATGAACTCAGCAGACTTTGGTTTTCAGTTGTGTAGCCTTTTCACAGTGGAAAAATAATTGAGCCAGAGGATCAGCAGAACGAGTACACAGGGAGAGGCAAACAGCAGGAGGCCTTATAGCCTTCTGTTTTAGGTACTTTTTTACATCTTTAATTTTTTATTAGCCTTTTGCAATGAAACTACTTTGAAACTTCGAAACCTTTTGGAAGCTTCAGCTTGTCAATTAAAACAGGTATCCCTTTCTGTTTAATTTGGGAATCCTTGCTTTCAAGTGTGCTTCTTAAATGATCTGATCTAATTGGAATATTCTGTGCAACGGCCACTGCCTTGCTAGGCCGTAATTCTCCTGAGGGCTGGCAGCCGTTTGATAGGACCTTGGCCACAAATGGAGTGAACCCTGTTCAGCTGTATCTAGCCGCAGGTGAGGTGCAACTCACATTTCTGTCTGGCCTCATTTTGGGGCCCCCAGCCTGATAGTTACCAAGCCAAGTTCCTCAGGACACAAAACAAGCTTAGGATTTTTGTTGCTTTTGCTAGAAATGTATAACTTCTGGAATTATGTATATTCCTTAGACATAAATAAGCAGGTGTACAATAAGACGGTGTGCTTGGAAGGGGAGATGAAACATGAGAGACTATGGACTCTGAAAAACAATCAGGGTTTTGAAGGGGCAGGGGGGGTGTGGAAGGTTGGGGGAGCCAGGTGGTGTGTATTATGGAGGGCACGCATTGCATGGAGCACGGGGTGTGGTGCATAAACAATCTTGTTACACTGAAAATAAATAAATAATTTAAAAAAAGATGGTGTGCTTGACTCTAGAGTTTAAGGATCCAATTTGCTAAGCCTTTGAGTTTCTCTAAGAGCTGAACTATTACCTAAAAGGGATATGCAGAAGGGTGGGGGATTGTGCACGGTTTATAGTGAACTTCATTGTGTAGAAGCTTCCTTGAAGTTGGTAGTGACCTAGTGTCAATCTAACCTTGACACTTGAGGTAGCAAGCACTCTAATAGCCTTAATAGCCTTTAGTTTTTTATTTATTTATATAAATATTTTATTTATTTATTTGACAGAGATCACAAGTAGGCAGAGAGGCAGGCAGAGAGAGAGGAGGAAGCAGGCTCTCTGCCGAGCAGAGAGCCAGATGCGGGGCTCAATCTTAGGACCCTGAGATCATGACCTGAGCCAAAAGCAGAGACTTAACCCACTGAGCCACCAAGGAGCTCCCCTTAATAGCCTTTAAATGTTCTACCGAGGCCCACCATTTTTCGTGGCTTTTTAGCCTCTGAGATCCCCCCAGTAATAGTCTTTATCTACACAAAACAAGACCAATGAACATGTGCACCTTCATGCATCAGCAGTAACCAAGCAATGTGATTGTGCTCTGGCCACAGGAGGGTCTGCACACACCACTACCGATTCCCGTGGATACTTGCTGAGGTTTTCCACCTGGGGAATTTTGGTCTGAAAGTCTAAGGGCTTGGCTCTGGTCAGACCCTTCTGCCAGCTCAGCTGGGCTCTGGACACACATACCAGTTCTATTGAGTACCAGGCATGACTGTCTGCCAGCCCACCTGACCTGCCCTATAAAGGAAAGCCGATTAAATTGGGAGATCGAATGAAGAAAGAGCAGAGCTCCTCAGAACCTAGAGGAACTCACCCACAGCCCTCAGAAATGTCAAGAAACACAATGAATTCAAAGGGTTCAGGGATACCATGGTTGTGTTTCTTGTAGTCCCCAAATGCTTCTGGAAATTCATTTTGAATCCCATTGTTGCTACCAAATCTGTTAAATAACAAAAATTCAACCAAGTACATTTTTGGCCTTATTAATCAATTCACGAATCTGATAGCATTCCCATCTAGCAAATAAGTAGAAGGAACCTCCAAAGGGTTACAGAAAAGGAAAGGTTTTTGTTGTTGTTTTTTAAAGATTTTATTTATTTATTTAACAGACAGAAACCACAATAGACAGAGAGGCAGGCAGAGAGAGAGGGAGGGAAGCAGGCTCCCTGCTGAGCAGAGAGCCCAAAGCGGGACTCGATCCCAGGACCCTGGTATCATGACCTGAGCCGAAGGCAGCGGCTTAACCCACTGAGCCACCCAGGCGCCCAAAGGAAAGGTTTTTATAGGTAGAGATGGAGTGGAAAAAAAAAAATTATTAGCAAAGTATCCATTGTTCTAGGCAATGGATTGCCTTCCTCCTAAGGGGAAGGAAAGAGTCTATCAATAAGTTTCCTATGCTGAACAGAAAATTCCCATGTTAGTTGGTTAAAGGTTCCATCTCAGGAGTATGAGACTGCAGTCAGGTTAGGTATTATTAAGTCTTGGTTTACCTACTTGGGCCCTTAACCTAAGTGACACCATTTTGGGCTTGTGGTCTTTTTTTAAACACTATGTGCTCTGCAAAACTAATCCCATCAACTCTCAGTGCAAATTCCCCATTAAATAATCACCTTTATTATCATTAAATATCACCTTTTTAAAAAAAGATTTATTTACTCAAGAGAAGGAGACGGGCAGAGAGAGAGAATCTTCAAGCAGACTCCCCGCTGAGCTGGGCCTCAATCTCAGAACCCATGGGATCATGACCCATGAGATCATGACCTGAGCCAAAACCAAGAGTCAGATGCTCAACCTACTGAGCCACCCAGGAGCCCCAAATATCACTTTTATTTTCCTCTCCCAGAGAGCTTTCCCCTATTCTCCACCCATCCATTATCATGCCCTTTCTCCAAAACTCTGACACCTCACAACTCCTACCACAGACTAGTGGCAACTAGTCTGATGTGTTTGGTCCACACTGTTCCCATCACCTCCTGAAGGTCCTTGCCATTCCCTCTCTCTGGTGTGCATTTAGGAACTTGGATTATTTGGTCCTGCATTATGTGTTGTCTCATTATCTTAATTTGAATAATTGACTGTCTTTCCACAAAACCCTACAAATTCATTAAGGGGTCTCTCATAGCAGGGCTGTTCAGAGTAGGGTCCACAGACCACATCAGCATCCCTTGGCACTTTTTAGAAATGCTAATGAATTGGAACCTGCCCCAGACCTATCTAATCAGAAGCTCTCCAGATGATTCTCTGGCACACCAGTATTTGAGGGGCATGGCCCTACAGCCTCTCACATTGTTCTTAGGTCACAGGAGGTGTTCAAAGACCACTTGCAGAATCGCATTGATTGCTTCCCTTTGAATGAACCAATGCTTCTAATAGAAGCCCTGCCTTCCGCCTTCAAGGGCTGAACAAATGCTGCTGAACAATACCTCTTTGCCCTGAGAACACAGGGCAAAACATACATTAAAAGGCAGCTCCTCCCCAACATTCAGCTCTCACACACTTGAGAAACTTCAAGGAGCAGAGGTTTTTATGGTCTGTGATGAGTGAGTTAAATACTAGCAAATTCAGACTTAATAGTGGGGCCGAAGCTGCTTCCTAGATGGGAAGTTTTGCAGAAGAAAGGAGGCTAATGACCATGGAGAGTGCAGTTTCTAACCAGGGGCCACATCAAAAGCCAGACACTCCAGTGAATGAAGTCTCAGGATCTTGGAGCTGCCAGCACACAAGACAGGGGATCTCTCCCACACAGATCCGTGGTACCCTGGACACACAAAGCAGTCAGGAAACCGGGAAAAGTGCCATCGAGGCAAAAGTGCCCAAAATGAAATCTTTCCCTTTCTCCGCAAACATCACTCCTAATGCAAAATCTAAACTTCGCAAACAGTCGAAACCAAGGGGAGAAGTCAAGGATGTGACATGGCATTTCAGGGTACTCCCGCAAGCCGTCTGCCAAGTTGTGTAGCCACAATCCCCTATGGGAAGAAAATCAGCAGCAGGTGGCAGATCTCGTATACCTCTTAGCTTCCCTTTAGGAATGTTAGCTTCCCTTTAGGAATGTTAGCTTCCCTTTAAGGAAGCATGGTCAGATGACCACTTTTTTCCTTCTTAGCTTTCAAAAAGTATATGAAGTTGGTAAGGAAAAGAACATCTGAAATTAGAGAAAGAGATCGTAGTTGTGGCCTTGCATGGAGACCCCTGGCAACAAACAACTCTCTAGGCCTCCCTTCTCATTTTTATAGGATAGTGTTTTCTAGATAGTCTATGAGGTCCTTTCATCATGGGGGTGTAAGGGGGGGGCCTAGGACATGCTATGAGAGCCACTAGCTGGTTTCCCTAAAGGATCCAGAGACAATCTAATACAAAATCAGGACTGCTGCTCCGAAGGGGAGTGGAGACCCCCCTCAGGCCACAGGCCTCATATCATGCACACATAACCATATGAGCATGTTTCCTACCAAGAGCAAGCTTCCTTTGAAACAGGACTTGCATCTACTGCATAGATTTCATACTCTCCTTAAGAATCAAACTGAAAGGGTGCCTGGGTGGCTCAGCCTGTTAAGTGACTGCCTTCAGTTCAGGTCATGATCTTGGGGGTCCTGTGATGGAGCCCCATGTCAGGCTCCCCACTCAGCAGGGGAGTCAACTTCTTCTCCCTCTACCCCTCCCCCTGCTCTTGCTCTCTCTCTCTCTCTCTCAAATAAATGAATAAAATCTTTTAAAAAATCAAACTGAAATCAGAAGATTAGAGTCTGAGGTTTGTTGTTGGCAATGCTCTGTACATAATGCCACTGATGGGAAAAAACGATATTAAAAAGAAAAATATAAATAGCCCAATAATTCCTCCATCCCACCACCAAAAGAAAAACACGATTAACATTCCACACAGCGATGGGAGCTTGCCTGCAGATGGGAAGGCTGGTAAATATATAAAACCTCCTTAAAATGTGAGTCTTATCATGGAACCATCTCAGCAATTAGACAGGACACGCAGCATAAAGAACTAAAAGCCAATTACGGGTCCCCTGGGTCCTAGAGAGATTTCATAAAAAATTAATGCAGAGTAATTTTTTAGAAACCATCTGAACTACAGCTGATGAACACATGCAATGCACTTTGATCGCCAAGTCCCAGCCACAGAAGCATTTTCCGCTATCCTTTGCTAGACTGGAAAGTTCTTCTGTCGTATTTCCTGCCTGTGCTGGAAGGCATTGTTAGCTTAGGGAAGAACCAAGCGAGGGTTGGACCAAGGATTGTAATGGTTGATGTACTGGGTTGTTCTAATCTGCTCTGGGGAACCAAGGTGGTCCGGAATACAATGAACACAGTTCCATAAAGCTAAGCCATGGCAAGGAGCTTTCGAGGGCTATGTAACCGGGTTAAAGTGTCCAGGATGGATGGAACATGTTGCTCTTTTCTTTCACTGGTGAGCATAGGCACTAACGGTCAGCTCTTGAGGAAAAGGCCAATCTCTCTTGCTTGTGGCTGAATCCCTTACAGCATCTAGCAGAATCCCTGGCCCATTCAGATGTCCAATAAAAGCTATAGTTTATTGTAGTGTGTTAACTGAAAAGGGTGGGTAGAGGTGGGACCAGCTTGGGTCTGTGGGCATTCTAAGCAATAGAAATTGACTAGAGGCCAAATGGGAGCTCAGGCAAGGCTTTACTGGGACCTGAACTCTAGCACAAGGGAGAGAGCACAGGGCAAACGGTCCTTCAGGCTGGCTCTCCGAACAAAGGCTGGGAAAGTTTTTAAAGGGACTGAGGTAGGAAAGAAGAAGTATTTGAGGATCTAGAAGTGGAGATTTCTTGGTGCCTTGTGCATTTAAAGGTCATATTTCTTTGCATCACGTGTCTCATTACCACATTAAATATCCACCTCTGGGCATGATTTTTAATATAATGAGGAGGAAAGTTGGTGAAAGGTCAGTGCTTGGATCCCCCTTGCGGCAGACTTGGTTTAGTTCAGTTTTCATACATCTTCCTAGTAGAGTCCTTCCTTCAGGTATGTATTCTGTTTCTGCATTCCTTCAGGAAATGTTACTCAAGAGGCAAAGAGTTTCAGTTATCAGCGAACTCTGGGCTTTGCAGTTAGGTTTGAGGGGACCCAGATCTAGTCCCTGCAGTGTCCAGGAGTCCCCACCCATAGGGATTGCATCCACTAGGTACAGGCTGGTCGCCTCACTTTAGTGTCTCGTACTTACTCTACTTAGAAACCACTGGGCAGGTTCCTACTTGCCTGTGTCAGCACTCAGAGGATTTGGAGACCTGTAATCAATTGTCTTCCAGGAGTAACAGGAGTCCAACTCTACAGGGACCTTGGAACATGTAAGTTTAAAGGGAAATTTTGACTAAGAGAAAGAGAGTGGCTTGGCAAAAGTGTATTTTAGCTGAGACACTGAATTTGACTTAAAAAAAAACAAAAACCCAAGGGGCACCTGGGAGGCTCAGTGGGTTAAGCCTCTGCCTTCAGCTCAGGTCATGATCTCAGGGTCCTGGGATCGAGCCCCGCGTCGGGCTCTCTGTTCAGCAGGGAGCCTGTTTCCCCTTCTCTCTGCCTGCTGCTCTGCCTACTTGTGATCTCTCGCTCTGTCAAATTAATAAATAAAATCATTTAAAAAAAAGCCAAAATCCCCAAAACTTACATTCAAGTCCCAGATATATAACTTAGCAGCTGTGTGATTATGAACAAGTCCCTTCACCTTGTCAAGCCTCAGTTTCCTTATTTGTGTTCAGAGATGCTGCAGAGGGTTGTTTGGAGACTTAAATAGCAGTTATGAAAATGCTTAGTATGGTGTAAGATACTAGCAACTAGAAGGTATTAGTATTATGCAATAAATCACAACTGTGTTTTCTATAATCAATTCTAATTTAAGGAGTGACAAACTATACAATTGCCTTTTTACATGAAGACATTTTGAAAGCAGGGTACTGGGTGGGGCAGTCAGTTGACTGTCTGACTCTTGGTTTTGGCTCAGGGTCATGAGATCAAGCCCCGAGTTGGGCTCCGTGCTTAGTGTGAGGTCTACTTGGGATTCTCTCTCCCACTCCCTCTGCCCCTCTGTTACCCTCTCTTTCTAAAATAAATAAATAAGTCTTAAAAAAAAAAAAAAGGAAACATTTTGGAGGCAAATGTTGAAAATCAAAATAATTTTTAATTTCTATATCTTTTTCTAGGCTGTTCTACCCTATGACACAAATTATGCTTATATAAATACATATATATATGTTTTATGTATATATAAACATATATGTTTTTATATGTGCAAATATATGTACATATATCATAGAATTCCTACATAATAAAAGGATTATATCCATATGGAAATTTAAAAATATGTGCAGTAACAATAAATTATGTGTACATGTATACACATGTAGAGAGAGAACTTAGTACTATGGAAAACAATGTAAATTAGTACTCTCATGGGACAAAAGGCTTCAAAGAAATCATGCCATGTTAATCTCAAGTTGATTGAGTTAGCTTGATTGTGTTCATCTATGACATACTTTATTTTTCTTTTCCTGTAGCACCATCTCCCTTTCAAAATGAGATCTTGCCTAAAGTTTTCAAGGGTATATTGTTGAAAGCAGTGCAAATGGGGAGGGAAGAAGCTGGCAGAAGTGGGTCAGGGTATTGAGTGGGTATATGACCATTCATGGAAACCAAGTGTCTGGGACAATATTTTCAAACTCAGCCTCCAGAAAGTATGTGGTTCCCTCTCTATATGTCCTCAGATAAGGGACAGGCAGTTGCTGCCACGGTATGCATCATGATTCCCAGGTCTGGGGGTATAAGGCTCCCTGTGCTTCCCACAGTCCTCTCTCCATGATTAAAACAAGTTTGACTGGATGGACATAAAAAACATGGGATAAACAGCCCAAAGAAAGTTGCGGGGGGGGGGGGGTTAGAATATAAATGGGCAGCTGGCTATGGAGAGAGGGATTGGGCACTTATTACTTAAATAAGGATTACTATATACAAGTAAAGCTTTTTACAAAACACAAATCATTATTTACCCTGTAGTTACTTGGAGCTTCCTTTTATGTGGCTCTCTGACTCGGAAATACAACTTTAAATGAGTGGCTGACTGTTTAAGGCAAGAAACAAAGTAAAACCGGCTCTTCATACATAATTTACTGAAAGCTCTTACTTCTTATTTTTTGTCAGCAACCCATATTGCTTTCATCGATCAGATAGTCTACTGACTTTAATTCATTAATTAATCAACACATATTTTGAATATATATTATGGGGCAGATCAGGTCCACGTGAAAGACATTTGTCATGGGAGTAAAAGAGAAAATGTCTATGAAATTTGGAAGTCTATGAAATCATGGAAACAGACTTGTTGACTAAATTCCAAAAGCCTAGCTTTTAATATACTACCCCCCATCTGGAGCATATGCCTTAAAGGTGACATTTCTTACTCATCACACAGCCCACCAATGGTAGGTGTTAGATAAATACTTGTTGGTCTAATGTGTCGCAGTTTTCTATTGCTATGTAACAAACTAACAAACTATCCCAAAGCTTAGTGGACTGAAATAACAGCTACTTTATTTGATTGCTCAAAATGTTATGATTTTGGCAGGGCTCAGCAGAGTAGTTTGTCTGTTCCATGTGGCATCCACTGGAATGGATTGCCTGGGACCAGAGGATGTGTTTTCAAGCTGGCTCCCTCTTGTAGGTGGCGAAGGGTCAGGGACGGTGAAGGCTAGATGTAGTTAGGACACTGGGACAGCCAGGCTCCTCTTTCCATCCAGGTAGACTCAGGACCACCACCTCTCCATGTGGCCCTCCAAATGATCCCTCCACATGGTGGCTGGACTGCATGAGTGTGTATATATAAACTGCTTTTATTTAAGTTAAAAATAAGGTGTGGGAAATATTTTCAGTGGATCATGATATATGTCCATATGGTACAGCTAATACGTCAGATGCTACTTTAACAACTTCTTGTTACCATTGTGATCGCAGAAATGCACTAACAAGAAACACATTCACAGGAAGGACTCTGCACGGACTCTGCACCTCACTGCAAGCCTCCCTCCAGAAATTGCTGAGTGAGCACCAAAGAAAAGAGAACTTGCCCCCTTCTTTGGCGAGATCTTGGCACCCACACATGTGATTATGCAATGGCCTTTGGCTTGCTTTGGAAATTCATAAATCATTATCCAGAAGTTTCTGCTGCTGGGAAGATCCAGCAGAACATTACGTCCTCTCCATTTCCGGCTTGCCCTTACTCGAAGGTCCTCTTCCAGTTTGTAAGTTTCAGTGTTTATCTCTGCTTTTGCTCCCCTTCAGAACAGTCTCGCTTGCCTAGTTCTACTGCTTAACCTCATCAGGAAGAAGCTGCTGTTGTATGATCACAACAGGGAACACAGGGTTGTGGGCATAGTGACTGCCATAGACTGGGACACTCCTCCCCAGAGTTCCCTTAGAAGAGTTCGATCCAACTTAGATGTCAGCTTCCAAGACCACACAAAGGCTGGTCCACTTGCTTGGCATGCTCCAACCAAAATCCTTCTCTTACTCATCACACAGCCCACCAATAGCTGGTGTTAGATAAACACTTGTTGAAACAACGTGTCCCAGTTATCCATTGCTATGTAACAAACACCTGCTCCCTGGACAGCATCCTTGTGTTGGAAGGTTTTTCATTCACTTCAGTTAGAAATAGACCCACTTGGATCCTTGTGTGCACACCTGCAACCTGCCAATTATCAAATTCCTCAAACTCCTGAAGAATTTTCCTTCAGTAAATGCTGATTATGATCTCCTCCCAAATTATCAGCAAGTTAAATATTCACTTCCCTGATAATGAGAGTACAGATGATATCAATTATTAGGAAAAGTTAAAATATTCATCATGGGTGGGAAGGGTTTGCTCAGGTCACACCTGGTAATGTGTTGGCTGTGTGCCAAGGGCTGCACAGTGTTTCACACATACCCTCTTCTTTGACCTGCATAACCTGCGAGCCAAACACTATTATGATCACACTCTACAGGTGAGGGAACTGAGGTACAGAGATATTAAGGTAGTGACTTGCCCACGGTCACACAGGTAGCAGGGGAGGAAGTCTTGCTTCTAACTCCAGCTTCATATTACACTTGGGGACACTTGCAAGGTTCCTCCCGAACTTAAGCGTACAAGCCTGCACACAGGCACACACAGGTAATTGGCATTCTGGCCTTGTTTGTAGTGCCTCCCCATTATCCAGGGGTTAGTGGTGTTTCTCAGTTGCCACTATTCTTTCAATCAGTACATTATTTGAAACAAATCTGTGGCATTACCTTGGATTTCACTTCTGCTGGTCATTTTGTTCAATATGCATTGTTACGTTTCTATTTTAATTGTTTTTTTTTTTTTTCATAATGCTTTGTTATCACTGAATGCTTTTTCTCCTGAAAAGCTAGGCAAACAGGATGGGTGGATGTGGGGTGTCTTGCTCTGCTTCTGTGATCAGTAGAGTCTGGGTGCTACTAGAGTAAGGAAGGGAATAAAAAATGAAGCAGGTCTTGCCATGTGCTCATGCTCTATGCTGGTGAAGCTCATTATGGCTTCATCAGGGCATCTGTCCCCCAGTCTGGATGTCTCCAATTAATCAACATTTTACAAAATCTCCCCTCAAGTTTGAAGGCCTTCATCTGTAAGAGATCTAGTTCTAGGTAACTTTTGTCATATTTTATAAAGTTTTTTAAAGGGTACAGAGCTCTTTTAGAGTCTCCTTAAGTCCAGCCAGAACTCAGGAGGTGCTTGGAAGCCAATGGAGAGTTTCCCAAAGCTAAACCCACCTCCAAGAGTCCACACAGTGAGCCATCCCTGCGGCAGTTCTTCTGTCCTCCCTTGTCCTTGCACATATGCTCACACAGATGGGCACACACTTACAATTACAATCACTCACAAAGTCAATACACTCACATATAGGCACACAACCACAAACACCCTTACATACACACTCAGACACACAATTATTTAATGGGTATAAAGTTTCAGTTTTGCAAGATGAAGAAATTCTGAAGGTTAGTAGCACAACACTGTGAATATACTTAACACCAGTGAACTGCACATTTAAAAATGGTTAAGACAGGGGCGTCTGGGTGGCTCAGTGGGTTAAAGCCTCTGCCTTCAGCTCAGGTCATGATCCCAGGGTCCTGGGATCGAGCCTCCCCCCGCTCCCCAGGTCGGGGGGGGTCTCTGCTCAGCGGGGAGCATGCTTCCCTTCCTCTCTCTCTCTGCCTGCCCCTCTGCCTGCTTGTGATCTCTGTCTGTCAAATAAATAAATAAAATCTAAAAAAATGGTTAAGACAGTAAATTTTATGTTACATATATTTTACCAAAATTAAAAATGACAATAATAATAAAGACAGGGATATGTACTTGGTAAACTCACAAGTGCATTAATTAAATCTTGCATTCCTCCATTGGCCCTCCTGGAGGACCCTGCCATGAGGAGACCGAACCCAGCAATCTGCTGTTCCTGGGAATGTAGATTAAGGATGATGGCAGAATGCTGGCAAGAGGGTCATGCCTAGGGAAGCTGAAACAAGGAGAAGCATCTGCCATCTGGAACTGTCACTGGTGTGGGTTTACATCTCTCCTAAAAGAAGAGGGAAAGAACCTTTGGAGGAACAGTCCTTTCTCAGAACCCAAGCCCTGTTACAGAGGCAGATGTGATGGTGCTTATAAATTCCTTCTCGTGGCTTTAAATGTCATTGTCAGACTTTGTGACGACTCCCCTGAGGCTTCTATCAAGACGTGAATGGATGCAGAGGCCCACTCTCCTTTACTGACTGCTCACTCTGGTGGCTGGAACGTGATTGTAAACTTTCTACCCAGCCTCCCTCCCATCCTCTCCCCAACACCCCCTCTCCTGGAGTGGAAAGTTCCCCCCTAATTCCTAAGTCTCAAGGTCACTGGAGGAGAAAGTCTTCCCCAAGAGGTGGACTTTGACCATTTATGTTGGAGGGTTTGGCAACTTTGTTGTTATTTATATCCAACCCTGTGCAACTACATCTACAACCAACAAAATCCAAGTCCTGTTTCAACTGGAAAAAACCAGCCGGGCCCAGACGTGACTGGCTTTTTGTTTGTTTGTTTGGGTTGTGATGTTTTGCATATAAATCAAATAGAGTTTGCCGGAAAAGTCATCCCCTGAGCAAATAGTCTGATTTTGGATATTGCCAAATAGGAGAGAGATGGTAATATATCTAGAGAGAAGAGTGTCCATGCCCTAGAAATGAGAACTCAGACTGAACAAGTCAAAGTAAGGTAACTTGGAATTCCTCCTCCCATCGCATGCACCTTCTGCTCACCTAAGGCTTCCAGAGGTTGCTACATATTTCTGACGGGAGCCAGGATCCCTAAGTGACAGGTGTAGATATTCTTGCCCTGCCCCTTGAATAGGCAATGAGGAGTTAATTGCAGCTCTGTTTCAATCAACAGGACACCAGGATCATGGCTTCTTCAGTTGCAGGAAAGTGAGAAGGTGTTCCAGGGCTTATGCACTCCAAGAGAATGTACACCTCTTCAGAAGTCCCATCCTGAGCCAGTGAGGCCAGAGAAAGTGTGTGTGGGGAACCTGTATTACTCCAGTCAAGGACCTTCCCTTGAGAGTTTCCTCTTGCTCCAAGCCATTACTATGACCCTGATAGCAATGTCTAGAAGGGAGAGTAAGGGACTGACCTCACTGCAACTGTTCGCCCTGAGATCCACTCCTCACTTTGTCCTTGCTTTACTCTGTTTTGGGTGTGTGTGGGAGCATGGGACGGGGGGACAGGGTGGGCAATATGGAGAAAGGAGTCAACACAGCACACCTGAGACTACTCTCCCCAGAAAGCCTTCTTTAAATGGCTAGCCCTTGGTTGGCATCTGGGACCTTGGACTTCAGGAGTCCCACTGTTCCTTGACTGATGAGCATGGCTCTCTGTGCCCACGCTCTTTGGACAGAGAACACGGTTTATGCTGAGTACCTGCTTTCCTTCTGTGAGTCTGGAGTTTGGTACATGCTCAGCAGAGTACCTGTGTGACCAGCCTCCAACAACAACCCTGGGCACTGGGTCTCTAATGAGCTTCTCTGGTAGACAACATTTCACATGTGTTGTCACATTTGTCTGGAGGATGTAACCATGTGTCTGACTCCACTGGGAGGGGCCTCTCGGAAGTTTGCTCCTGGCTCTCTTTGGACTTCACTCCATGAGCCTTTTCCTTTGCTGATTTTGATTTTCATCTTTTCACCGCAATAAATTACAGCTGTGAGGATGACAGCCTGGTGAATCATCAAACCTGGGGGTGATCTTGGGAAGCCCTCTCCACCCTGGTGTGGTGGTGCCAGCTTTGTGGACTGTGTTGCCCAGACTCCTTTATCAACTGATTTTCATTAAATTGAGCAAATGAGAGACATTGGAGGGAAAGTAGAAAGGGAAGAAGAGAAGAGCCAGAGTCATTCTTCCCTCCCTCCTGTCCTCAGACAGACAGGGTTTCTGGTGATGACCCTGCCATATAACCCTAACCCTTGTGCTGGGATGATACCACTCCCCTGCTGTTGCTAACTGTTGAGTTGACTTGATTTCCCTCTTTGGCTTCTGGTCTCTTCTGACACCCATGTAACCAAACCCCTGTGTTCAATTCCCTCTTTTAAAAATATCCAAGGTGTTTTCTGTTTTGTTTTGTTTTTCCCCCCAGCTAGATCCCCCATGCAACGTTCCTTAAATACCTGTAGTGTGCCACCTCCATGCCAGGCAAGAAACATTCAGAAACAAAGGACACGACAGAGTTCGGAGTCTGCTCATCCAGCTGCTCCTACCATAGTCACCTTTGGGGTGGGGGGCACAGTGGTGTGGCCAGAAAACTTTGTTCTGACTTCTAAGCCCCCGTGCTATGAGGAAAGGTTCTGTAATATCAGTAACAGAGATGTGACTGACTTTTTTATAACATTTGTAACATTTTAACATCTCTGTGCTTGGTGTCCTCAGACACTCTCCTATTGACACTAGTTTTAGGCACAAGGAAAGCCACTGCTTTTTTAATCCTTCTGGGTCAGTGGTTTGGGGAAGTTAGAAAGCTAAATAATACGTGTGTGTAGTCACACAATAATGAGTGAGTCTTAGGCCCAAAGTGGCACTGAGGTGGCAGTTGTGAGGGTGACAAACCTGCCCTGAATGCACAGCACAGTCAGGAATCCCAGGGGGCCTGGCAGCTGTGCCACCTAATCTGAAGGGAGCCAAGCTGCTTGGCTCTTCCCCAGACCCACATGGGCAAGGGGTCTCTAGGAATCCTGGACACTCAGGCTTGACTTTTGCCAGAAGAACTACCAGAGTAGGCTGGTCCTTCTATAGCACTCAACAAAGAGCATGGAAAGGATGGGCTTTGAGTAATCGAATGGTCAGCAGACTATCCCTGGGGAACTCCAGCTAAGATCTCTACTCTCATGCAGTTTAGTGGGAGTACAGACAAGGAGACAGAGAGTGGCTACCTTGTATGAGAAGCACCAGGACAAGGCCACCTCCTGCAGGACATGTGTGCAGCTTAGGCTGAGATCTGGAGAGTGAATAAGAAATAGTCCAGTGGTGAGAAGAGGCAAGAGGAGTGGAGTGTGTTTCCGGCCACAGTACAAGTGGTACAAGCAGGGAAATCACTGGGGCTGGAGCGTACCACAAGGGGCTGAGGCGGGGGGGGGGGGGGGGTGCAGAAGGTGGGTAGAGTGGGCGTCCATTGCAGAAGGCAAGAGAGAGTGAAAGAGATGGGGATGGAGGACAAAGTAGAACCGACATTGCAGAGACCCAGTCAACCAAAGTTTGGAATTTATCCTAAGAGCAAATGGAAGTGGTGATAGAAGAGTTGTGCACAGAATTTGATTACAGATTTAAGCCCCTCAAAGCTCTTTCTCACTGCAGTGTGGAGAATGGACTGGAGGAGTCAAGACCAGAAGCGGTAGGTGGTTCTGGAGATTTTGACAACAGAGGATGATGGGGGAGTCTGGCCTTCCACCGTGGGAGTGGGAGTGGGTGGGTAGATTTGAGAGCTACTTAAGAGGAAGAATAGAAAGTATTTGTTGAGGGACGCCTGGGTGGCTCAGTTGGTTAAGCAGCTGCCTTCGGCTCAGGTCATGATCCCAGCGTCCTGGGATTGATTCCCACATCGGGCTCCTTGCTCAGCAGGGAGCCTGCTTCTCCCTCTGCCTCTGCCTGCCACTCTGTCTGTCTGTGCTCACTCTCTCTCTCTCTGACAAATAAATAAAATCTTAAAAAAATTAAAAAAAAAAAGAAAGTATTTGTTGAGGGATTGGATTTGGGGGTTGAGGGGAGGAAAAGAAGGAAGTGCTGAGAACAACACCACATGTCTGGCTTGGCAACAGAAAGTAGGGTGGTGGCATTCACTGAGATAGGGAACTTTTGAGATGGACCAGGTTTTTAGGGGAAATTACACATCTCATTTTAGACATGATGAGTGTGAGTTATCACTAGGACATGCCAAGATGGTTGGGAGGCACTTATTTGGGGTATCTGAGGTTCCAGAAAAGATCATGGCTAAAGACCTAGATTTGGGACATGTGAGGATACAGATGGGAAATGAGAACAATGGGAATGCCACATTTATCCAAGGGGGTGCGTGCAGCACTAGAGGAGTGTAATGCCCCAGAGTCCAGGGAAACAGACCTTCAGGGTAAGAGTGCCCAAGTTCAATGTCTCCAAATGTTAAGTAAATTAGAACAGAATCCTTTCCTTTGGATTTAGCACAGGTCATTGGTGACCTTGAGCTAGTTTCAACAGAATGATGGAGGCAGATGTCAGATGGCAGAAGCGTGCAATGAAGAGGAGAGAGGGGAGCAATAGCTGGGGGCATGAGGGCCCAAGGAAGGTTTGAGCAAGTACTGAAGTGACTTGCCTTGAAGTTGCGTCAATGCTGGTGGGGAGCAGCTGCTCAAGTGGGAGCTTGAAGATAGAGGAGAAAGAACGGATATGCAGTATGGCAAGACCCTGAAGAACAAGGTGACATGGACCAAAGCAAAAAGGCAGGGTCCCATGCACTTGGCCATGGGCAAAGGCGTGACTGAATACATTTTCCAATTTAGTAAGAGGAAGAAAGAGGGAAATATAGGCATTTGCAAACAAGTGCATAGATTGGTAGCAGAAAATTTAGAGAATTCCTAACCAATGGTCTTCCCCCCCCCCTATGAAATCAGATCAAGGGGCAAGGTCAGAAATTTGAAGAGAGTAAAAAGGGTTAAAAATAGCCCTGTCTGAAAATAGGAGTATTTAGAGAGACAAAGAATCAGAAAAAAATATATACATAGAAGAAAAATTTTCTGTTTCTCCAGTTATTTGAAGATAAACCAAAATGGTTTGGGGGGGGGGTATTATTTTCTAATTTTTGTGACACTGAAGTTATTTACTCATCTTCCCCACGGCTGGGCCTCCCCTCCTGTGGGAAGTCCTGCAGTTAGGTGGTGGCTGAGGCTCGCATGGATGCTTCAAGAACACAGACCATCCCCCCTCAGCCTTATTGACACAAGAAGGACACCTTCCCCTTGCTTTATGCATGGTCATAGCTGTCTGTGACCTGTCTGCCAGAGGGCAGACCCACCCTTTATCCAAGCAGCCAACCTCAGAATGGCCAGTGGGGACACTGCCCTGTGGAGGAAGACCCTTCCAGCCCCCTCTGAGGAAAGGGAGGAGGCAGGGTGTGAGGGCCCTCTGCAGAGGGGCTGCAGAACCGGACTGGGGATGGTGAGGAGAAGCAGGGCTAGGACCTCCGGAGTAAGGGGGGCGTGGGTCGGAGGAGGGGCTCATGCCAGAATATTTCTGCGGGATGGCAGGAATAAGTAGAAAGTCCTAGAAGCTGCTCTGTTTGCTCCAGCTGTCAAGAAGGGGGAGGAGAAAACCCTGTGGGACGGGAGGGGAGGGTGAAGGGTGGGAGCTGTTAGGAAGTTATTTAAGAGCCAACTTTCTTGTCGTTTTTCCTGCGTCCTTTTGAGGAAGTACCTCTGAGCTGCACAGAGCCAGCCTGCCTTAGGGCACCTCGGGCGGGGACCACAGGTAAGCAGCCTCCCCTCCCACAGGGCCTCACCGCAAACCTGCACCCAGGAGCCAAGGGGCCCGGCTGCGCCTGCCTTCCTGCCCTGGAGTTTTCCAGCGATCCCTCAGGCGTCTGCTGCTCCGGGTATAGGGGATAGGGGTAAGAGGCGCCCCCACTTGTCCACTGCCTTTCCTGGCCCCCATCTCCGCGCCTACCCAGCCCCACTTTCGTCCAAGCAGGGACTTCTCAGGCACTCCTTCAAGATTTCCTTAAGGCTCTGCTTGTAAGATGGCCACCAGATGGGAATGAGGAACTTGGGAGGGCTCCCCCAAGGGAGCTCCCTTCTCCTCAGTGGAGAAAACTGCGGAGGGATGAGACAGAAGGTTGGGGAGAGAGAGAGAGAGAAAAAGAGAGAGAGAGAGAGAGATGGGGCCAGGTAAGAACACCTGCTTGGCTTGGCTCTGCATCCCCTTGCATCCCCTTTCCCCTTCCCCATGCAAGAGCTGAACTTGAGCACATACCCCCCCGCCAAGACCCATGGAGAGGAGGGTGCTTCTGCCCACCTGCACTCACCTGCACAGGCTCCTCTTACCTGGCAAGCACCTGGGGCTCCCAGTTCTCTCTCCCAACAGGCTACTGCACTGCTCTACTCTGTTCTCCCCCCAACCCACCCCTCCCTTAGTGATCCTAAGCCCACCTGGGCGTTATTTTCCTCCAGAGGATGGCTTTTTCTTACCTTCCATCATTAACTCTTCCTTGCATCATTAACCCTTTCTCCCTGTCCCCTCAGCTCACTAGAGACTTTGTAAATATGTCTGTAGGTATTTATGGAAACCGATTCAGACTTCATGTTTGCAAATATTATTGTCTCCTTCCCAGACCAAATACCCTACCTAGAAAGTGGTTCTCTTGTCTCCAGCTGTGTTGCCTTTGCTCAACATGTTTCTGGAACAGTCTACTCTGGTTGCCTCTATAGTGGAGGCTCTTCATCTTTTGAGGGTGTGCTTGGTTTTTGAAAAGAGCCAAATAACCAAGAGTCATGACTGGGTGATCCAGGTGATCAAGGTGAAAGCTCCATTTGGGCCAGAAACAAGGGCTCCCTTTATTTGGTCAGTTTGTCAACAAGTACTGATTGGGGCCTGACAGTGAGGTGTGTGGTGTTTAAGCTGGCTTCTTGCCTGTGCAAACCCCAGAGGAAGGGGAAGCAGGCTTGGAGCAAAGGCAGTGTTAGCACCACTGACCAAGTACATTTAGAGAAAGGCTATTAATAGCCCTAATTCAAAATCGCAATGTGCCCTCTTCACCCACCCAGACTCCATCTGCCTTCTCCTGCTCTGTGTGGTCCTGGCTCCAAAGCACTTGCCACCTTGTTATACCCTTTTCTGTTTACTTCTGCAAAGTGTGGCCTCCACCCTAACACTCACTGGACTGGAAGCTCTAGGTCAACAATCTTCTGTTTTGTTCTCTGATGTGTTCCAAGTGCCCAGATCACAGCCTGGCACATAGTAGGCTCTCACTAAACATTGATTGAATGAAGTTGCAAAAATGAACACTTACCTGGACATGGTTGGATGACTTTATTCTTAGAAGTGACTTAGGCATTCTTAAGTCTATATGAAATGGACATATGTATGGGCATATGACAATAAACGTTTCTTACAAAAATACTGCCTTTAGGAGTAATGGGGGGGGGAACCTGCTTTCTAAAATCTTTAGCATTTTTCCTTTCTTCAGATAAGCCCCTTTTATTCTGCTTTCCATGTGTTTTGGCAAACAAGAAATCTCCCTGAGATCCTTGGGGAACTATACTCCATCATTAGACTAATCCGTAATGCCACTTCTCAAGTTTTATTTATGTGAAACTCAAAATGTGCTATTCCACACAGATATGTCTGCTTCTCTATTTTTGAATTCTTGTCTCAAATGTAACTTGTCTCCCATTCTTTTTCTGTGTCTCCCTTTCTCTCCCATAAGGAGCTTGTGAAACTGAGAATGTCTGAGACCTCGGAGCCTGCATTTGGAGGCAGGAGAGCCCTGCCCCGAAATGCGTCCAACGCGGCAGAGGATGACCTCCCCACTGTGGAACTGCAGGGGCTGGTGCCCCGAGGTGTCAACTTGCAAGGTACAGGGTTGGCCACCTGCTCCTCCCTGCAGGTGCTGGTTGGGTCAGCACCCTTTGTCTCCACTAGGCTCCCACAAAAGCAGCTCCCCTGCCAGTGTCTGGTATTAAAGAAAAGACTCCCAAGCCTTCTTTTCAGTGGTAAAAGGCCTCAAGATCCAGATTCTTGTCCCAGTTCTGCCACTTAATAGCTTTGTGATCCCAGGGAAGTCACTTTGTCTTTCTACCTCTTAGCTATTTCCTCTAGAAAACAAGGGCATTGGCTCAGTGGATGCCTCTTCCAGCGCTACTGTTCTGTTTTTAAAAATATTCTCTAGCTGGAAGTTTCCACTTCCCAAATATTGTGGCTGTTTTGATTGTCTGGCTTATGCCTCTTTCTGTCTCCCTCCTCCCTCCTCTCTCCTTTGCTGTGAATTTCAGAGTTGGCAAAAGATGCCAGACTCTGACAGTAATGGAGATAGAAGCCCTCTACGTCTCTCCAGAGCAGCCTGGTGAGCAGGTGAGGCAAGCTGCTTCCCCTGCTCTCGTCTCCACTGATCCCAAGGGACGTGCTCTGGGAGGAGCAGCCAACAGCTGACCTCCACTCAGCCCTGTCAATTGTGACAGAGCCCAGGTGCCAGCAGTGGCTTGGTGACGCAGACGCCATTCCCCTGGGCCACAGCAGGGACATTCAGACTCATGTCCCCGAATGGCATCTTGCATGGACCACTTTTTGTCGGTAGCACTCATGCAGCAAGCCCACTTCTGCTCCTGAGGGTACTCTGCACTTGGTTTCCCTGGTTGGTGAACACCCACTTGCTGGGGGCAGATGCCCAGGATCACCCTGTGGTACGTGGTTAATCCCCTTACTCAGAAAGAGATCAGCAGTTGAAAGCAAAGAGAAAGAACAATGCAAGAGCAAATCAGAGAATGGCCCGCACCTTGCAGACAGGTTTGATTGCGTTACTATCATGTCTAGACAATTTGCTATCCAACTGTGAAAACAGAGATATCGAGTACCACCCAGTAAGGTACCATGCAGATTTGGAGGGGGGAGCTCACCAAAAGGCTTCTTCAGTTTAGTGGAAGGGTTGGGACAGACTTGTGAACTTGTAGTTCTGAGCTCTCTCTCCCAGTGGGGTGCTGCATTCCCTACAACTCCATCATTAGAGCCACAAAACTGAGTTAAAAAGGACTTGCTAATCAACTCATCTAAATCCCCATGTTATAAGGTGGGGAAACTGAGGTCAAAGTAAGTAGCTGATGTTCACTCCTTCATTGCCCAATCTTGGGATTATTCTTTCCTCTCCTTTTCTTTTCTTTCTCTAAGAAAGCAAATAAAATTGGAAAGCATGCAGACATCAAACTATCAAGCAACTATGAGCAAATTATTATACCTTGGTGTATTCTGTTTTTTAGCAAAATTCCCCTCTGGCAGACAAGTCTCTGGGCCCTGTGGAATTGGGGCCAGGGCACTGGAAGATGTGGGCAGAAAGAACAGAAAAAGAAAGGGGCATAGGATCAGTGAGGAGAAATGTGAACAGAGGCAGTGAGATGTAGAAAAGAGACCCTT
Organism: Mellivora capensis; assembly: GCA_004024625.1. Taxonomy (NCBI): domain Eukaryota; kingdom Metazoa; phylum Chordata; class Mammalia; order Carnivora; family Mustelidae; genus Mellivora; species Mellivora capensis. The sequence continues at coordinate 43,419 of PISX010009050.1, forward strand.
GGTTCAGGACTCAGAAAAACTAGGTTCTGGTTCCTCATTTGTCACTTACTCAGTTTGCCACCCAGGGGAGCCTCAGTTTCTCCATCAAGAAAATGGAAGTAACACCTACTTCACAGTTGCCATCATGATCAAATGACTAGTGTTTATGAGACACTTGGTCTATGGGAGTTAACCAACAAATACTCATTGATGCAGAATGTGCAAGATATCATACCCTGCAAGGTTAGGAGCCCACCCCAGTGAACACTTATTTCTAAGGGGAACATTAACAGCCTGCAGGAGCTGTATATATGAAATCTGAACAAAATGTGGTTAATAAGAAATCAGAACTAACAGATAATTTGAGTAGGTAGGATGATTTTGTAAAAATCTGGGATTACTGTGTTCTGTGTATTTATTTTTGGAGGCACGGGTGGGGAATTATTTTGAAAACTCATTCATCATTTGCTTGGCAATCATATGTGTCCACAGCCCAAGTGACATTCTGGGGTACCTATTACAGGCCTTGGCAGAGGAATGTGAGTGTCCGATGACTATTTGTAGAATGAATGAATAGTCAATCACTTGAGAACTGAGTGACTCATCAGGCCTGGAGTCATTATAATCTTATTAATAGCAGGCTCCAGGTTTTAAAAACATGCCTTCATTTAATCTGTCTCCCATAGGTGAGCTAAGTACTACACACTGAGGATAGGATCTCTGAACCCAGGTATCATGGGGGATCTCCTAGATGAGTAGAACGGAAGAAAAATACCATTATACAAACCATGTGATCAAAAATGTCTCCTACTTATTCTTTACATTTCACATTTCTCTTTAATTGTGCCAAAAGCAGGTTTCCTGACACAAAATACATCAGTTTCTACCAAGTCATCCCCTGTGAAGGCTGTCACGTGTGATTAGGGGCTGTCTTCTTGCAGTTTATGCAGTGACCCCTAGGGGCGACCAAGAGGGCTTGAAGCTCCCTGAGCTCCTGTCTGAGGACAGCTTTGGCTCACAAAGTCATAAGTCAAACTCTCCTCATTTGTTTCAATGGAAAGCTTTTCCAAAAGTTTCAGCAAGCTGCTCTTGCCAAACTGACTGAGAAGGCAGAGAGGAAAGAGGAAAAAGGATAAATGGCAGATTTTTCATTTCAAATAGTTCTGTGGCAGTAGAGATATATAGATAGATGACTGATAGATAGATAGAGAGTGAGTGAGTGTGAATGATACCCTTAATTCACAGCTTTTGTGAATATTTGGTTAAGAATGACTTTATCCTGCATTTCAAAATGTATAAACTCACATTAGGTACTTCCCATACAGCAGCATGATATTTAAAAAAAAAAAAAAAAGGAATATTTGAGGTGAGAGTGAGACCCCAGAGATGGGACAAGCCAGTCAGTGACAATGTTTGACGTCCTAATGTGTTTTAAGGGTACTTAATGCCCCTTTCTGAACTCAGTTGTAGCCAATTAAAGTATGTGAAAATCTCCTCAGAATGCTGGATTTGCATCTCTTCCTAATAGACTCTTCTGAATGTTTAGTGGTTGTTTCTGGAAATTTCTCTACAGCTTTCTGGGTCTCAAAGGTTATTTTAGCAGGAGATGTAATGTTCTGGAAGATAGCCTTATATTCTTGGTCTGCTTTGACTCTGTGTTATTAACCATTGGTGATCCTTTTTATAAGGATCTTTATAATCCTTACTTGGCAGATCTAATGTGATGAATTCAAACTGGAAAGCAAGTCTGGATCTCTAAAAAAGTCAAACCCAGGAGAGATCTAGAATCTTTCAGGCTAATGGGGTCTTGTGCCTTTCTGAGCATCCCTTCTCCTTTCCACCTCACCCCTGTCAGAACCAAAGCAATTAATTAACTAGTTAATTATCACTCTCCCTTAAGTGCAGAGTAAACCCCTCTGGATTGAGGGGTCTTAAAAGAATTAGAAAGGCATTTAATGTATGATGAAGAAATAATGTTGTATAGAACCAATTCATTCTTTGATTTGGCTTGTGTACAGGCATTTAATGATTGCTACCTATGTGTCAGGAAGTACACTAAGTTCTCTCTGAGGACACAGAGATGAGTAAGCCAATCCCTGGCCTCAAGTGGCTCTCCATCTACTGGATGAAATAGACACAGAAAATAAAATTTCAATTCAGTGGAACAGATACTGTTACAGAAATTATGCCAGTTGCAGTGGAAGAACAGAGAAAGGAATGATATGGTATGGGAACAGTGGGAAAGAGGGTGAGGAAGGCTTTATGATGAAAGGTCATCTGAGTTGGGTCCGAGAGGATGAATAGGAGTCTTCCAGGCAGATAAATGCATGGGAACAGCATCTCTAGCAGAGGGAACTGTGCATATCAAGTAATGGGGACAAGATGGGAATGAACCTGGGAAAAGTAGGCAGGGATCTGTTATAGTAGGTACACTGAGACCTTACCTTTTCTCCTGCAGATAAAGGAGGACTTGCAAAGGATTCTAAATAGCAGAATGATATAATCAGAATTATGTTTCATGAAAGTAATTCCAATGGTAAGGAGCAAATGGAGAGAAGGAAATACATTTGGAGGCAGTTGAGATACTTCTGGTGAGAGGAGAAGTAGACAAGGCATATTTCCATCCCTGGAGAAGATCCTGGTCTCACTTCTTATTCTAGATTCCTCTGAGCAGCTGAGCATTTCTTATACATTTTATGGTACGGGACATTTCAGTAGCAACAGTTAAAAAACAATAAGCTGCTTAAGAAATTAATTTTAATCATTCTAATTAATGATACTTTAAAATTCGGGGTATCCAAAAGAAATATGGAAGAGGAAATTTTATCTTCTTGTCTCAACAATAAACAAACCTACTTCCTCATGGACAGTATTTATGCCTACAGCTTGGTAATAATATTACCAAAGATTGCAAGGAGATTTCAATTCACTAGGGAACTTCTAAGATATGAACCTAAACATTTAACTTATTTCAAGATTCCATCTATGACAGGTATAATCATTCTCGGAAGAATATTTTTACAACCTAAGGAGAAAATAATCTACTTTTTTTCATATTAGGGAAAGGGTAGGAGGACAGGGAGGCAGCTGGCTCATGAGGAGAGATTTTTTTTCTTTTAACAGCCCATTTTCTGGTGTGTTTGGAATTAGTCTAAACTGTGTTAGGTAGACTTTTTGAAAGCTGTGTCTTTGAAAGAGCAAGCTGCCAACTTCTCAGCTACAATATCTCTAAAGAAAAAAAAAAAGTATCTTAGCAATGAGTGGCTCCATTTTGCCAGGAACTGGGCTTGGACAGGGAGAAGCAAATTCATTTCCTGTTTGTGTCGAATGGAGCCTGAGTCAATGAGAAGGCTCTTTCAAACTAAACTATGTCTCATTAATCCAATAAAAAAAGCAGAAATCAATATGCCAGCTTAATAAATGTTTACTGAGTGTTTACTGCATGAAGAGAGACAACACTAAGCAAAATGGACAAAAGAAAAAACTATGATATTTGTATATCTATGCTTATATTTTATGATATTTTGTGACATCTGTAGAGCCCTTGTTATTATTAGGTGTTGTAAACACCAAATATAAAGGTTGCTCTGCGGATGAGTGTCCATGAGCAATGAGAAAAATGTTTAATTGGTGGTATTGGGACCTCACCTTATTCCTTAGTACTCATGTCCCCTAGCAGATCTGGAGAGCTATCAGATTACTCTAGGGGGAGGGCAATAGTGCTGTCATTTCCTTCTCTCTCTAAAGTATAAATGACCCTCCCATTGTCCCTCTTCCATATGTCTTGACCATTTGACTACAGTCTAGAATATTAGTTCTTCAAATTCTCAAACTCTCAGTGTTGCTTTTAATCTTCCATGTTTTGGTCAAGGTTTTATTTATTTATTTTTTTTAAATATTTCATTTATTTAGAAAGAGAAAGAGAGCATAAGCAGGAGGAGGCACAGAAGGAAAGGGAATATCTCAAGCAGACTCCATGCTGAGTGTAGAGCCCAGTGCAGGGCTCGATCTCATGACCTTGAGATCATGACCTGAGCCAAAATCTGAGCCAACTGATCCACCCAGGCATCCCTCAAGTTTTATTTTTTAAATGAAATGTTTTCCTTGGTTTAAATTATTTTAATATGGATTTTTATTTTAAGAGATTACACAGGGAGATTTTACTGATCATTGCCTTAGTTTTCCCCCACACAGGGTACCACTATAATTTTCCATGGTATTTTTTTTCCTTTTTTCCTGAAAGCACTGACCTGTTAGAGAGGTATTGCAGGAGAGAATGAAAAGATCACTTAGAAAAAAATAATATTTTTAAAAACTCCATACTTGGAATAAAATGTTATTAAAATTATAACATTGTAGATTGCCTTATTTTAAAACAAATTCCTCATGTATATGTTAATATATGTTTATTTTACATATTATCATTATGTAATATAAAATATTATTTAATATATACTTATGTGAAAATATAAATATATTATATATATATTTGTTTTCACTATGAAACTATAATTTTTTTGACTTAGGTTTTATATACTCAAAATAAGTTATTAGTGCTCTTCCTTACCTTTTGTTATAAGCAATTTGAGTTAGGTGCTATCAAGGCATGGCATTTTTATTCCAGTCTGAAGTAAAAGTGCTGTTCTGGAGGCCTCACATTATAAAACCCTAGATCACTGTCTTCAACACTGTAGAGTATACAATATACTATATATATAGTCCTAAAACTGGTATATGTTAAGAATGAAATTGTCTGATAAATAACACTTAAGGGCTTGTATGGTTAATCCTATGATAAATAGAATATCCATTTTATGATGCATAACCAACTTCAAGCTCCTATTCAGGCATTACATTTGTTTAAAGTGAAAAGTGGTGTATTTGCTATAGCTTGTTTTTGCATTATCTCAGGTATAGGGAAGATGAGGTCTTGTCCTCAAAGGTCTTACAGTCTCACAAATAAAATCACCTATATTAACATGACACAAAGTGCTTAATTATAGTTAATTTTTATTTTAAAAAGGAAAAACATATTCTGGGAATGAAGAGGAGAAAATTATTTCATCCGCCTGTAGAAATGTAAGAAAAGAAAACAAACCTGTCTTCTTAGAATACAGGGAATGCAGCATTCCCTTTCTTTCCTTTTCTTCTTTTTTTTTTTTCTTTCTTTCTTTCTTTCTTTCTTTCTTTCTTTCTTTCTTTCTTGAGAGAGCATGCACTAGTGGGGACAGGAGGTGAGTGGAGGGAGAGGGAAAAGAGAATCTCAAGCAGGCTCCATGCTGAGTTTGGAGCCCAAGGTTGGACTCAGTCTCACAATCCTGAGATTATGACCTGAGCCAAAATCAAGAGTTGGACACCTAACTGACTGAGCCACCCAAGTGCCCCAGGAGTGCAGCATTCTCTCATTTAATCCAACACCACCACCATTTTGCAGATGATAAAACTGAGGGACAGGAAATTTGCATAACTTGTGCAAAGTCACAGCAATAGTAGGTGCCAGAGCTGGGATGTGACTCCAGGAAGTGTGGCTGTAAAATCCATACTCTTATCCACTATGATAATTTCCCCTCTTAATAGTAACAATGCTAATATAATAAAAATAATTTGTGAGCATTTATTAGGTGCCAGACACTGTTCTAAAGCACTTTACCTACATTTTTTTCATCTAATCCTTACACTAACCCTATAAGGTGAGTGTTTCATTGTCTTTTTAAAGATAAGGAAACTGAAGAGAGATTAAATAACTTCCCTGAGGTTGCACAATTAGTAAATAGTGAAGCATCTCCTGGAATATTTTCTGCAAAACACTGCCACAAAAAATAGTTCCCATGGTCATTTAAATTTGGAAAACATGAGACCTATAGGAGATTTATAGTCTACATCATTAAAAGTCTCCCATAAATCCTTCAAGAATCCTGACTGACTTTGGTTAAGCCAGCCTTTCCCAAATTGGCGTAACCATGGAACTCTTATTCTTGCCGTGCATATCAATATCCCACCAAAGTATCACCTCATTACACTACTTTGAAGATAGACTGGCTTTAGCTGGACTCACTAGATATTAACCAAGTTCACTGGACAGGCCCATGGAACTAGAAAGCCAGAGTTTCCATTTGCAATAAGAATAAAACTGATGAGAACCAGATACTAAAAAATACTTGACTTTCTCTTTCCAGCTTTATTTTTCTCTTTGTCAAAGATACTCGGGAAGCCAAGGCATAAAACTGATATACTCCTTTTCAGGGGTACATTATCATGGGAGTGGAGGTAGGATGAGATAAGGCAAATCCTGGCAGTGCTCCAGGACCAGTGCATTCAATAACTTCAGGCAGACTAGACTCACCCCATCCCTCACTTGGAATGCTAAAGCAGCCTCTTAGCTGACCTTCTTGTCTCCAACACTGCCACTATCCATTCCTTTTCTTACTCTTTCACCAGAAGCATTTGAAATTTACACACACACACACACACATATATATATATATGAAGATATGTCAGTTTTCTATTTCATATTTTTCATGGTATCCCCAATGTAGTTAAAGTCTAAATCCCCTAACATGGTGTACAGGGCCTGCATGAGTGGCTCCTGCCTACTCCTCCTTTGTGGTCCCACTTCTACACTCCAGCCAAACAATCATCTTTCAATTTCTTAAGTAAACCAGACACTCTGTTGCCTAAGTTTTTGCTCCCCTCTCACTGAAACATCCTTCCCCACCCCTTTTTCTACCTGGCTAACTTGTTCATCTTTCTGACTATTGCTTATATACCTCAGTTCTTCCAAAAATCTTCTTTAGTTCCACTCCCTCAATCTGAGTTACAGGCTCCCTATACCTCCCAGATACCCTCTTCCACCCAATACCCTATACTGCTTTATCAGAATATTTATGGTGCTATGTCATAACTATCTGTTCACTTTTTAGAGCCTACCACCATGCAGTTATCTGGCTTGTATTTACTGGGCAGTGACCTAATCAACATTTATATCCATGCCTTGAATGGCAACATAAAATGACACACATAGAATTCCTGGGGGACAGGAAATTAGGGAGAATATTAAATATATTGAATATATTATTTAGGGTCTAAATTTTTTAAAATTTTTAAATAAATAAATAAATAAATAATAAATATTATTTATTTATTATTTATTTATTATTGCATTATTTAGGGTCTAAATATAATTATTTAGGGTCTAAAATTATATTAAGAGCTTGGAACAATTAACCAAATTCAATAAGATGAAATTTAATATGAATACATGGAAAAACTTAAAATTGAGCTATAAAGAAGAAAACTTTTGTATAGATATGGCTGGCTTCTAGGAGTCTGGATTGAATCATAAGGCATTACTGGTAGAAATGACATCAGAATGTATTTTCAAAGTTTTTGCTCTAACAGATGCTTACTGTAAATCAAAAAATAAGACAAAACAATTCAAAATACTAGTGGTACCTTTGACTGAAATAATAGAAATATGCTATTTGTTTTGAAAGGTGTAGCAGTCTCTCTTTTTCATTGGAAAAACGGTAGCTAGAATAACGTACATAATTCTAGGAAAAATACAACAAGAAAGAAATTTATGAAATTAAATATGTTCCAGAAAAGAGTAGAGAGTTAAAGTTCTAGAAAAGAACAGTTGAGGAAATGGAAAGTGTTTTAGTCAAAGGAATAGGAGTCTTTATATACCTAAGGAGTGCCAGATGAAATGATTAGAATGTAGTCTATATTTATCTAGAAATCAGAACCAGGATCCATGGTTAGAAAAATTACAAGAAAGCAGATGTCAGTTCATCTTAAAAGGGCTTTTCAAATAATTAAAATTGTTTAAAAATGGACTGTTTGCCTTGTGAGGTTTCCTGTTCAGTTGAAGACAAAAAGCCTAAGCATTTGGGCTTTCAAGATGTTTCATGCAGTACATAGCAGGTCTACCAGATGGTCTAGAAAGTGCCTATGCCCTCAGAGATTCTGTGAGGTTATGATATCAGTGTATTCCTTCCATTGGTGCTGATTAATGGAGACCTGATTAAACCCATTTCTGAGGATTCAGTTTTCAGACATTTAAACAAAATAAAAACATTATTGGAAAGCACAGTGCTAAGAAACAGGACCAGAGGAGTTGATTACTAAGGTCCTTTTCAACTAAGACATTTATGAGTCTCCAGCTCTTTCTGAAGATGCCTTAACACTAGGATTGTGACCTTATAAGGCCAAAGAACTTAGGGGAAAGGCAGCTTGGAAGAGAGAGGTCTAGAGAATTAAACATCTTCCACCCACAGCATAATGGAAGGAAAGTTCCCTTTAGGGGACCATGTTTAGGGTTCTGCAATGGGGTAAAAATAAAACTGTATCTTGCACTTTCTGTGTGCAGTGATGTTGCAGTCAGAATAGCCCACTGAGCACCACATCATGTAATATAGAGTTTATAGTTAAGTTAGCCACAAGTAAGCCTATGGCCCCACTATGTGCCAGGCATCATGCCAGAGCAGTTGTCTTGTTATGTAATTGAATTTTTGTAGAAATTCTCAAAGTATTAGTCTCCTCATTTGAAAGGTGAGAAAACTCAGCTTCTGTGAGGCAACATCCCTTACCTCTATAATTAAGAGACACGAGATTCAAACTCGGGATTACCTGGACTTTGAATTAATGAAGAGCATTTCAGGAACTCCTAGATTTTAGTACTAGAGAGTATCTTAATGAGCCCAACTTCTTGGTTTCTCCTATGAGACAAAAATGAAGTCAGATGGGACCAAGTGTCCTGCACAGGATTCCCGTGTAACCACAAATGAAGGCATTGGAGTCTCTCAGGGAGATGTTCCAGCATGAGTGCAGGCTCTGTGTACACTGCATTCCTAACTGTGAAGGCAAACCATGCAGCAGACAGGATCAGGGTAGCAGAAGTCCAGTGTACCCCTACCAGACTCTCTCCTTAATTCCCCCTTTGCAACTCCAAGTGTGCATGCTGAAATCTATCTCTAGACTAGATTTTCAAACTACAATGTAGATCGGTAGAGTTATCTTCATACTCAGTGATCATTTGCAGAAGAATGGGAGAAAGGTAGGAGGGGATCTAACCTTTATCCAGTGCTATCATGGCTGAAATAAATGTATAACTGACATTTATCCTCCCAATTCCAAAAGGTCAGAGGAAAGACCTATAGATTTTGTACCAGACCAGGGTTGACTTCCAGATTGGTGGAAATGTGAAACTTTTTTTCTTCATGTTCAAAGTGGAAAGAGTTATATCTAACTCAGTGAAATGTCAGTATTCTGTCTCCATACCTGTTCTTTTCTTTCCTATCTTTAAAGGACTAGATCTACTTTTAGAATTGTAGAAGGAAGGGTATTTGACCCTATCTGAAGTAAGAGGAGAATTTTGAACTAAAGGTCAATTTGGACCTTTGGAACATCCTTTTGAGGCTTTGTCAGATTTAATTCCTCCATTTTTAAAGATAAGAAAATCGAAATGGCTATCCTGTCCTTATTCCTAGTTAGTGACATAGTGAGGTGATAGTCGCGATGAAAGCCCGCATGAGCCTGGGAATGTGAAAACTTGAGCCAGCATGAGCTCTGGGAATGTGAAGACTCGAGTTTCTCTGTACCTAGACCTATAATGGGAGACATCATCAGCACTTCTCTGTCTATCCCAAGTGAGTGCCCTGTGGTCTGAAGTGAGATCAGAGGGGATAAAGCTTTTAGAATCCTCTTTGAAGGCAAGAATGTCACAAGACAAGGACTCTTAAGTCTATCAGCCTCCAATAGAGAGTTTTATCCAACAGACCTCATTACCTCAATACCTAAAGAATCAGGAAAAACAATCTTATTTTTTGAGTTTGCAGTTGTATCAAAGTTACTCAGTGGTGTCCCTCAATTTTTTTTTTAATGTGTAGACTACCTTCATGTCACAAGTGTTCACCTGTTCAAGGAGAGATGGGACACCAATAAAGTAGACCACCACACTGACAAGTATGAAAACACCAAGTTGATTGTACGTAGAGGACAGTCTTTCTTCATCCAGATCGACTTCAATCGTCCATATGACCCCAGGAGAGATCTCTTCAGAGTGGAATATGTCATTGGTGAGTGCCATGCGCAAGCTGTTTTGTGATAGTCCATCTGTGTCATCATGTTATGATAGTCATAATATCTTGGGCCACACAGTAGAGAAGGATACAGGTGCAACTGTTTACTTCCTAGAATTATACTTTGACAGTTGGCTGGAGCTGGGGCTACATCCAGCCCCAGGACCACCCAATGCTCTAAGATGGGTCTGAATAATGCCAAACATTAATAATTTGAGCCTAGCCAGTAAAAATCTTGTATAATAAAAGTGAGTATAATTGGTACAAAATGTTAGTTATTTTTCCCCAAATGGTTTTCGCATCCTATAGTGTGGCTTTTAATGTATCAACTTTACTCTCATGATTTCATCAGTCTTATGTGCTAAAACTATTTTCAATTCTTAGTATACAATTTCCGTATAAGCATTTCCCAAGCTTTGTTCAGCTCTAATCTACTCCCAGGGGATGACTCAGGAAAGATAGGCAGTCAAGTAAATCTCACTAAACACTTTGTACTCTAATCTCCTTTTGTAGGTTTACAATACACATTAGCTTAACAGTTCTGCGAAGTACCATTTAGCTCTGTTTGGTTGGGTGTTTCCCAAATTAATTAGATCCTGCAACTCTTTAAATTGTAGCTACTAATATTTGACACATTTTAGTAAATATTTCCCTAGAAATTTACAAATATAGCAAGTAAACACATGCACAAAAAAGCAAAGGTGGCTCAATATCAGAAAAATTATCTATATAATCCTATATATAAATAAAGTAAAAGAAAAAATCCGGCAATCAGATCAATAGTCACTGAAAGGAATGTGACAAAATTCAGCAGCTATTTTTTTAAAGACTTTAAATAAAACAAAAGTAAAAGAAATCTCAATTACAGTAAAAATTACCCCAAACCAACAATTTTTGGTATTCTAAGTGGCAAAAAGTTAATTTAATTATAATGAGAAATTAGAGAGAGATACCTGCCATTGACATTCCTTTTTTGTAAGTTTCAAAGATTTTAGCAAATGAACAATTTAAGAGAAATATCTCCTATAAATACTGAGAAAATAAAATTATATATTTTGCTAATGCTATGGTTGTATATATGGGAGATCCAATAGATTCAAGGACGAAAGCACAGTATTAATAAAACTTTGTGAGATGGCTAGATAGGAGATAAATACATAGTAGTCAATAGCCTTTCCCTTTAGCGTTGAGAACCCACAAATAGAAATAAGAAGAAAAATATTCCACATATAAGAGTTAGTAAAACTATGAAATTTAAAAATAAATTTAAAAAAAACAAGATACAAAACACAAATAAAGCAGCTTATAAATCTTCATAAAAGATGTGAAAAAACTTGGAAAAGAAAAGCATTTTTTAGATGTGATATCTCAATTGTTTTAAGTGTCCCAAAATTAGTATGTAAATATAATGCATTTCCAATAGCAATCCCAATGGAGGATTTTTTTTTAAATAAAATAAGAGTTCATTTGTAAGAGTAATTACTTGGAAAAATCAAGAAAATGATACCAAAAAAAAGCATTTTCTATCAGAAGCATCTATTGAACATACTATAAGAAATGTTTTGTGGAACAGAATAGACAATCCAGAAATTGATGTGTATATAAGACTACTGAATATAGTCATTAGTTTTGTGGAGTAAGAAAAGTATGTGAGTTTTTTGGGTTTTTTGTTTGTTGTTTTAATAAATTAAATGATGTTGAAGTAACTAGTATTTTACATCTTGCTATTTTAGTATATATAGATATATATGTTACATGTAAATATATGCATTTAACATATTCTTGTATTTAACATATATTTAACTATATGTGTATGATTATATGTTATTTTACATGTATGTATATTTGGTTTATACATGCCAAAATATGACAGATGACCATATATATGAACAAATGACCAAACTATAAGTATATGACAAAAATATCACATATGATGTCAATGGATAGTAGAGCTGGAAAAATATTCAGAACATATATCAGTGATAAAAGGTTAGCATAGAAATAAAAAGCTCTTACAACCTGACAATCTGAAGACAAGCAATAGAAAAATATGCAAAATATATGAAGAGACAGTTCACAATGTAAAAGTCCAATCTTAAAAATATATTAAAAAATAAAATAAAATAAATAAAAAATCCAAATAACTTGTAATCATATGAAAACATAGTCAAATTCACTAGCAGACTGGGAAAGCCAAGCAAAGTCATTTTTATCCAACAGGCAAAAATTAAAAAAAAAAAACCTGTAATGTATATTTATTTTTTCCCCTAGTTCATTTATCTCTTTTGAGTGTGTGTGTGGGGGGAGGGGTGTTGGGGGGATTGGTGTCGGTGTGTGTACATGCACATGTGTTTGGACTAGATTTGATTAAAATGCCCTTCACACCTTTGTAACGCAATGATGACTACCTGTGTGTCAACGTTAGAAGCTCTGTCCCCGGTTTAGCTCCAACTACACAGGAACGTTTTTTATCTCCTTTATAGTCAAATATTTAGTGCAGAGAGGAGGGAGGAAAGCTTTGTCCCTGAAGTGGACTTGACTGAGGTCTGAGGCTCTTTCCCACAGACCACTTAGAAAATAGTTATAATAATGGAAGTCTTAGGGAAAATGACAAGATGAGTGTCAGATTGGGTTCCCAGGGAGAGCTTGAGTCACTGGGGCAGGACACTTTGTCCTGAGTGGGAAGGTCAGGACCATGACCCCAGCATCACCACTGTGAGCATGTGAAGTCCTCCCGTCTTCTTCACAGAAGGCACTGTATTACTTTTGTTCCCTCAGTAAAAAAAAAATGGGAGAGGAGAAGCATAGCAAATTTACCTTTGAGATAAAAATCTATATATTTTAAAAATCAACACGTATTCTAAATCCTTCTTAGAGCTCACAATGTGTACTTTCAGAGGTAAGCTGTATTCCAGTATGTGTAACCTATAATAGATGTTATTGCATTTAGGATTTCGTATTTCCAAATTTCCTGCAGAAACAAAGAAAGAAAAATAACAAAATTCCACGTTTACTCTTTGGCATATGAGAAATCAGACACATTTGTAAATGGCCTTAAAAGACCAATGATAGAATATTCATCCCGTTAGTTCTTTTGTGCACCCCATGTCATTCAGGGGGTGCCATGACCGCCCAAGTTCTCATGACGGTGGTAGGACCAGGACAGAAGAAAAAGAACATGTGGGACACTCATGGGACTCAGAGATTTTTCTCTCAAAATGCAATATTTGTGGGGCACCTGGGTGGCTCAGTTGGTTAAGCATCCGACTCTTGATCTCAGCTTAGGTCTTGATATCAGGGCTGTGAGTTCAAGTCCCACACTGGGCTCCATGCTGGGCATGGAGCCTACTGAAAGAAAGAAAGAAAGAAAGAAAGAAAGAAAGAAAGAAAGAAAGAAAGAAAGAAAGAAAGAAAGAAAGAAAGGAATGTAACATTTGTTTCAATAGGATTGAATAAAACCATGAAAATTGGATTTTAAAAGTAATTGCGGTAATGAGAAGAGAAAAGAGTATTAAATGTGCACTAGTAATGGAATGAGGCACAAAGTTTTATACATACATGCAGGTGCACCTCAATTTCAGGAAACCTAGAAAGTAGAAGGAGTGATTTTAAAAAAACAAAAAACAGGAAAAGAATGCTTTGTAAAAAATAAAAACACATAAAGAATCTCTTCAAATATTTCTCTTGAAGTGTTTACACCATGATTAGATTTATCAGCAAAGATCAATTTATGCGTTAATTTAAAGAATATAACTACTGCATAGAGCAAGCTATCACTCTATTAAAACACAGGGCATTGGGGAGGGTATGTGCTATGGTGAGTGCTGTGAAGTGTGTAAACCTGGCGATTCACAGACCTGTACCCCTGGGGCTAATAATACATTATATGTTAATAAAAAATAAAAATTTTTAAAAAACACAGGAAAAAGGTCACCTTACACTTACTTGTTTGCAGTTTGCATTCAGTTTTTATTATGTTCCTTTTTCTTTCCCTGTGACTTTATGTCAGATGAGGAGGGACGTGCTAAGTGCTGGAGTTTCCTTTGTTACTATCTTCAGAACCACAGCATTTATTTATAAGTGATCCTGCCTTTATTTTTTTAATTTTTTTAAAGACGTTATTTATTTATTTATTTACTTGAGAGAGATAGCGAGAAGGAGAGAGAGGGAGCACAAGGGGCCTGAGGGGCAGAAGGAGAAGCAGACTCTCTGCTGAGCAGGGAGCCCAATGTGGAGCTCCGTCTGGAACCCCAGGATCATGACCTGAGCCAAAGGCGGATGCTTAACTGACTGAGCCACCCAGGCACCCAGTGATCCTGCCGTTAAATCAAGCTTTTTTTTCTTTCTTTCTTTTTAAACACTTAAGTAGATAGACTCTCTCAAATGGTCCCAGATTTATCCCTTGATTCCTGGGTCCTCTGAGTAGAGAAGATGAACAGGAGAACTAATGCATTTCCTTGGCCAAGACTCCCTGCACGTGAGCTACAGATGGTCCCCACGCTTTGATAACTGCATTCATTAGTTGCTGGCAGAGCCTAGCCATCTTTGTGCATTAGGTGGGAAGTGTTAATGAATTTGAGGAGGTGGGTGTGGCTGAAAAATGTGCCTGATCCTCTATGGGGCCTTTTCTGTCTTTCTACCTCTGAGCCTGAAGCCATGACAAATCATGGAAGGAATCTGGAGCAGTGTTCATTATAGGTTTTGGAACCTGGAGCTGCAACTGTGAAAACAGGAAGTTTGTGGTGTTACTTTGTTCTACTTTGACATGGGCCCCCTACTTACCTGGGGAGAGTCATTCTGAGGAGAGACATATGAGATAGATTCCTTACCGACAATCCCCCTCAAAGCAGCCCTACCCAGTGAGCCCTCCAAGCAAATGACAGAATTCGTGAGCAAGTTTCTTGCTCCTTGGGCCCAATCACAGGAACCCAACGTGTGCAGGAAAGCACCTCAAAGATTCTCTTGCCTTTTTCTCAGTCCTGCCATGGCTTCCATGGCTCCAGGCTTCATATTTCTGGTTATGGTGGAAATCAGAGGGGAGGGATGGTATCAGCAAAGCCTGCTCCTCCCATCAGGGCAAGAAAAGCTTTTCTGGAAGCTTCCAGCAAACTATTCATGTCTCACTTGCCACCATTATCTATAAGAGAAGCTATAAAATTATTTCATTTTTCCAGTCCCTTGAGAGGAGAGGGGCAGGGGCACTAGTAGCAGATGCTTGTAGACAGCCAGTGGCATGTGCTAGAAGTCCCTTCCAGCTTGGCCATCCTGTGAGTCTGAAAGCGCAGCCCTTACTGATGGCACACTGAGGTCGTTCATCCTGGACCCAGCCATTTACAGGATGATATCAATTGCACATATTCTGCATTCTTAAACACATAAAACATTGGATTATCCTCAAAACTTCAATATTTCTATTTCACTCATTTCTTGAATAGCGTTTCTTGAAAGCCAGCTGGGGTGTCAGACTCTGATGTGTTTTAAGGATAAGAGTGACATTAACAATTCTCAGTTGGGGGTTCAAGATTGGAGAAAGAGAGAGCCTGGATTAGGGCAGCTGTTGTAACAATGGAGAAGCCGGATGGGATTTGAGGAACATTTGGATGGCAAAATCCACAGGACTTGTGAATGGCAGTCTGTGTGAGCAGAGGGGAGGAAAGAGTCAGGTAGCTCCCAGGTTGCAGAGTTGTATGCCTATGATGACAGAGGCTGGCAACTCCAAATGAGATAAAGAATGCAGGGAAATTGGGTAAAAAAAGATGAGTGTGAGAAGTGGTAATGGTGATACTGGCTCTCACTGATAACTCACTCACCAGCACTGGGTACTGTGCAAAGGTTCTGTGTATGTCCCATTTAATTCTTTGGGCACCCCTCTGGGTATGGGATTATGGTTATCTCCATTTTTCAGATGAGATGAGGATTGGAGTGGTATGAGTAACTTACCTGGAGTCACATCTGAAGAGTGCTGGGGCTCCCACTTGAACCGCGACATTCTCTCCTAATCACAATGCACACTACCTCCACCAGACAAATAGTGGAGGCATAAATGTGATTTGGTTTGTGCCTTTGGAGTTTGAAGTACTTGAAGGACTTCCAGATAAACATGTCCAATAGACAGCCCTTGAAGTTTAGGGAATCAGTTTCGATTTCATCGTAGATGGGTAAAATTATTCAGAAAAAGTAAATCAGATAAGAAGCAGACTGAGGCTCAAATCATGAGAGCAAACAGCTTTTAAGGAATCAGTCCAGGAGCTGGAGCCCCTGGAGGAGACAAAGACCACATGATCAGATAAACAAAAAGGAAATCAGGGTACGCAGGGTCACTAAAGCCGAGCGAGCTGGGTGTTTAAAGTAGAAAGGGTGACCAGCTTTATCAAATACAACAAGGAGATGCAGTGGTGTAAGAACTTCCCACTAGACTCAGCAGTCATGGGGATACACTGGCCACTCAGGGACAGACCGAACTTTAATGGTTTGAAGGTAAATGAGATATGAAAAGTGGATGTGGCAAATGTGGACTAATCTTTTTGGAGGAGAAACATAGGCAATTTGGGTGGTAACTTGGGAAGAATGTAGGATAGAGAAGGTGGTGTCCTGGTTTGGGGTTTGTTTTAGGATTGAAGGTAGCTTAATGTGTATGGAGGCATGGGGGGCAGAGCCAGTAGAGGAAGAACCCTGAAGATTCAGAAGAATTGCTGAGTGGCTGAGGCAGAGTGCTGGAGGAGGTGAAGAGGCATGGATGAGGGATTGTCTAGGAAGAAGAATCCCTGTCCTCTGAAGGAAGGACGCAAGAAAGAATGTGAATGTGTTAGGTGGAGGGATAGGAACTGATCATCAGGCCTGATGACCTCATGTTTCTCAAAGACGTTGGAGGTGAGCAGGTGCGGCAGGAACTGAGGAGAGCAAAGAACCATTTCTTATATCTTAGAGCATAGCCAAGACATTTAAGACTTTTGTTCCCCTATAGATTTTTGGTTCAGAAAGTCCAGATAAAATCATTGAATCTGTGAATTTCATGGACAGAGCACAATTTGTCTGCTGAGAGATTTCTTGCCCCAAATCATGAAGCTGGTAAGATGTAGAGAAATATTTCTTATCCTGTGCTCTCTCCACTATTTCATGCTGTGTTTTAATAAAAATAGGCTACCCATTCCATCATTTTGAAGCAGCATTTATATGGGATATCATTTCAGATTTTTCCTTCTGTGTGTTTCTGCATTGACGATAAGTGTGTTCATTTTTAAGCCTCTGTGAAGTGATGAATAATGGCATCTAAGAAACTAGGACAGTGTTTCCCAGAGTGTGTTCTCTATGAACACGTGTCATGTGAAAGACTCCTTAAAAAAAAAAAAAGTTCCGTGGTCACATGCATTTAGGTCATGCTGTGTTTTGTGGCTTTTCTTGGAGAATCCTAACACACCTTAGTATATTAAAGGCTCTAAGGATGCACAGGGTCAAAAGTGAATCTTCTTTAGCCTCATGCGTCTCAAAATTGTTTCACTACAAACATTACTCTACATGTTTTTATTTTTATTACACTCTTTAGTAAAATACACAACTCACTCTAGGAGATGCTGAACTACTGTTACAGATTATCTTAATTCTGCAGAATACTGTCTGTGTATTATGGTGTATTATGGTGATCTAATATGGTGTATTATGGTGATCTAATATATTATCTGATTTTTTTCCTTCTTTGGTACTTTAGATTTTATGCCAACATTAAAATAACTCTATAGAGGCACCTGGGTGGCTCAGTGGGTTAAGCTGCTGCCTTTGGCTCAGGTCATGATCTCAGGGTCCTGGGATCGAGTCCTGTATCGGGCTCTCTGCTCAGCAGGGAGCCTGCTTCCCTCTCTCTCTCTCTCTCTGCCTGCCTCTCTGCCTACTTGTGATCTCTGTTAAATAGATAAATAAAATCTTTTAAAAAATAAATAAAATATGGGACGCCTGGGTGGCTCAGTCGGTTAAGCGGCTGCCTTCGGCTCAGGTCAGGATCCCAGCGTCCTGGGATCGAGTCCCACATCGGGCTCCTTGCTCAGCAGGGAGCCTGCTTCTCCCTCTGCCTCTGCCTGCCTCTCTGTCTGCCTGTGCTCGCTCGCTCTCTCTCCCTCTCTCTGACAAATAAATAAATTTTTAAAAAATAAAAAAAATAAAAAATAAATAAAATAAAATAACTCTATAAATTTGGCACTTATACTCAGTAACTTTTCTTTTCATAAAGGATTACTTTACTTTGTTTTTTACATTTATATATTATTTGCCAGATTTTTGTTTGGCTGCTGTTATCAAAAAGTTGATTTACTTTCCTTTTGAATGTGTTTATTAGATACTTACTGAACACCTTTCATGTGCAAAGCACTGAATTGGGATTAGAGTATTAATATATCTTCATCTTCTGCTCTCAAAGAGTCTGGAGGGGACAGCCTGCACACTAGAAATTGAACTGAATGCCAATCTCTTGGGCACAGTGCTTGGAAAGCACACTGGGAGAGAGATTGGCTGTGTGGCTAGTTAGAAGAGTCCCCCAGGAAGAGTTGGATCTCATTACATTCCCAATGTAATGGGAAAATATATGTCCTAGAAAAAAATGTAAAGTTTAGTGGAGAAAGAAAACTTGGAAACATATTGATGGCCTCATACACCTTGATTCAAAATTTATATATTATTCTATAAGCAACCAGAAGCGTCTATGGAAGAGTTTTTAAAAGGAGTATATTAAAAAGCTTTAAGTGTTTTCTTTTTAGATTACTGTAGCAGAGCATGAAAGATAAATTGGAAGGCTGAGATTGCTCTCAGGGACATCAGTAAGAGACTTAGGGAGGGGAAGGAATCTTATTAATAGATGATAGGGTAAATGTGCAATACATCATTCTATATGATATTTTCCTCTTTTTAAAAAATATTTACCTTTATAACAAGAAGTAGTGAGATTGTGGCTTGTTTGTTTTTTGGGGTTTTTTACATGGTCAAATAAGACTCACCTGTAATAAAGTAATGCGCTATGGTCTGAGGAAAAGGTATATGCCTCCGTGACTGACCCTTCTCTGTGCATGTGGACATTTCAGGGATGACAGCTCCTCTGGTAAAGGGTCCAGGAAGCAATACAGTGGTTGGGGAGGGTTTGGAATCAGGTAGACCCAGTGAGAGTCCCTGTTCCACCACTCAGAGCAACAACAGATCCCCCGAGTTAAATTTCCTCACCTGAAAATATTTCCTTCTAACAGCTATTTATGGATTAAAGGAGATAATGTATAGGAAAGTACCTTCTTGCCTTCTTATTCTCAAAACAATACTGGGAAGCAGGGAAGATAAGAATAAGCCTCACTGAAAATCTGGAGACCAGAGTGCATAGGGATTGAGTGACTGACCCAGGGCTGTGCAGGGAAGGGGAAGTCCCCTGTCCCCAACTTCCTCTTAGATGATCAGAATCTTAGCCTGGTGGTCTGTCCACTTTGGTCCTATAAAAGAAGGCCAGGGGCACCCAGGTGGCTCAGTCAGTTAAGCATCCGACTCTTGATTTTATGATCTCAGGGTGGTGAGATCCAGCCCCATATAGGGCTCCACTGTGGGCTTGGAGTCTGCTTGAGATTCTCTCTCTTCCTCTCCTTCTGCCCACCCAACCCCCATTCATGCTATTTCTCTCTCTCTCAATCTCTCTCTCAAATAAATAAATGAATAAATAAAATCTTTAAAAGAAGGCAGACACACTGTGAAGATTGTAATCAAATAATAAAATTAATCCTCTTTACATTTTTTGGTAGGTTAATCCATTTATACTCCTCTAAGCTTCTTATTTGTCTCCCTGTGAATGGAGATTGCTGCCCTGGTTTAGCCTGACTCTAGATATGACTGACTCCTCAGCTTTCTATGATATCAATTTCTCTGCTATTATATATTGCCCTGGTAATGCCCCCACCTCTACCCTGGGTTTGAAGAGAGGGCAGTGAGAGGGAAGCTGTCAGGGTGAGCCCTCAAAATGTCTGCAGTCAGGACCAGTGGCACTGAGTGAGGTTCTCTGAGGAAGGACTATTACTAAGGAAGAACGTGCTGTCAAAAAGGCAAATAGGAGGCCATTCCTCCCTCTTTTCTCTCCTGTTAGCCAAGCAAAGATAATGACCATTGAACCTCCAAACAAAAATATCCACTATTTACAACATCCATGCTGACTGACAGCTTAATTAATCAAATAGGAACCCTGACAACCCACAGTCCAAGTTCTGCTGGGAATTATTTGCCTACAATTCTAGCTGAAGTGACAGAAGCTGTTTAGTCTCAAAATAGGAGAACTCGACATCCATATTTTAGTGCAAGAGACCGGCAGGGAGTCCCCTCGTCTCTGCCTTGTGACACACATCCCATCCTGCACAACTGGAGTTTCTAAGTGTAGCCTAGGATTTTGAGGGTAATAGAGTTGCCCGTGTGTTTTATAACATCAAGTATGCTGTGTGATGCACTCATAAAAGACAGTGGAGGTTGGAATGAGAATCCTGCATAGATACCTGACTTCCTCCTCCTCTTTCTCCCTCTTTTTTATTCCCCTAATTTGCCATTGCCCTCGCTGCCCTCTCTTTTTGTCTTCATGCCATGTCTTACATTGACCTCTTTTCACCTGTGAGAATTCACAACCTTGACTAATTAGCACCCACATAATTGAAACTGTACATGACCAGAAACCTCTGGTCTGAACTCAGGGATTATTCAGCATGGGCAGCACCTGGGCTTTTCCACATAAATTCTAAGACGTTCTTGCAGTATGTGAAGTTTAAAAAGGAGAGGGAAAACATTTAATGAAAATTAATGTGTCCAGTTGGATACCTTGCTCTTAAGTCTCCAATCTGTGAAAAGAGAGAGAGTGTCCAAGTGGAATGAAAACCCACTGAAGAATGGATAAAAATGGACTAATTACTCATAATCTATGGCATCTCATTACTCTGTGAGTGTGTTACATGGACTGACAAGAGACGGACTAGAAAGCTCTTGGAACTCCTTAGTGATAGTTGCTTGCTAATAAGATGACCCAATTACCAGGCTTATTTTGAATATCACAACTATATAGGAAAGCTAAATTCTCACAGTATTCCTTAAGGCAGTATAACCTTCATAAAGCATTACTATAACAGCATCCAGAGCCAGACAGCTGTGAGATGACCACAGGTAAGCTATAAATAGCAGTACCTCTCCTTTCTATCCTCTTCACCTTTTATTTCTTCTCAGCATCTCAGCCTTGTAATGTTTTCCATCCTTGTCATTTCTCTTACTCTTCATCTCTGTCTCTTTCCGTTTGTCTCTTGCTATCACTCTTGTTCTCTCTCTTGTACACACATACACATAGTCTTATGGGTGGATGTTTTGGTATTTGCCCATTAGGGGAGTAATAAGAGTTATCCTGAGGAGATGGGTATAGCAATTTGTGTGTGAGCCTTCAGGAAGCCCGGTGGAATGCTCTGAATGACTGGCTTATCTCTGGCTAAAGTGAGCTTAACTACCTAGAGGCTCCTTTGCTGCACTGTTGAAGGTTCTTTGTGGGGTCTTGATGTGGCTTCTTTTATTTCCCTGTCTATTTCCTCTCCATTTCTGTTTAAGTGTCTTTATAATATCTCATGTCATACTAGTTCAGTGAATTTCTGATGCAGAAACCTCCACTGTGTCTGGCACTGTGTGAGATGCCATGGAAGATTTAAGACACCATTCCTGTCCTTAAAGAGCTTACTGTGGTTGGGGTGAGAATTCTGCAATTAATAAACACAACCAGGTAGTATAAAATCAATTTCCTTACCAGAAATGTGTGAGAGAGGCGGGCAGACAGGAGGGACCTAGGCTAGAGGTAAAAGGTGAGATCTTGGGAAAAGGCAAGTAAGTTCTTAAGATGGATGTTGAGGAACTGGGAGTATCACAAGAGGGACAGGAAGTGTGTACCCTCCAGGCTGGAAGGAAGGCATCCTTGGAAGCCTAAGAGTGTATTTTCTGCTGAAGTACACATATTTCTAATGAGAAAAGGAATCCTGAACTGAATTAGATCTCACAGCTCTATTTGGTTTGGGCACCACTGGTTCTTGAGGGTCCTGGAGTTTCATGGAGCTTGCTTTGCTATGGAGACCCATTCTGACAAGCCCATTTGGGATGCACTTACCTTCTGGAGTCAGCCCCTGGTTATTGTTTGCTTAGTGAAAGTTTTCATTAACTAGAATTTAGAGCTCTTCTGCTGGGTCTTCTGCAGGGTTTTATAGAGGTGAGCCGTGACATCTGGATTCTCCACACAGCAGAATCATTATCGCCACTAAGCAATCCACTTCATCATGTCAGATTAAAACACAAGCCCTGAAAAACTATCTTTTGTCAAAGATCAGAATCTCATTAACATGATCGAATGCAATTAAGTCACCATTAGCTTTCAAGAGCAGTTTAAAAGGGGCTCAGTAAATGGTATAGGTCTCTGTGCACATGAAGGCTCAAGAGAGACTTGGGTGATATCCACATCCCTTTACTTTATTCACCCAATATGCCTGTAGGGGGAGGAGAGAGAGTGATATCTACAACCCATGTTTTCCTGATAATCTAAAGATGATCAAATTCTCATACTTCAAACTGAGAAACCAAGTACACTTTAAAAATAAAGGCCTCCAGAGAGGAATGTGTAGAATGATAATAAAATGGATTATAGCAAAAATAGATTTTCAATCTCATTCATTCATTCATGCGTACTTTATGCTCACCAGCATATGATTACCAATGCCGGATCTATAATCAGGCAGAGAGGCAGCTGCCTATACGATGCCATGAAAGGCATTCTAGCAACAGGATGTTGAATTTCTCCATTATAGTTACTCCTTCAAATTAATTCATAATATCTGAAGCCCCCTTGGAAAAATGAAAATGTTCTGTAAGGATGGATAATATTATCTAGCTGACCTGTTTGCAAATTTGCACAAATAGGCTCTGCAGAATAACTAGCTGACACTATTGCAGAGAGCAATGTCCTGAGGAAACAAGATATTCTGACAATAAATATTGAGAAAAAAGATGAAAAGCTTTGGAAGTCAGGCATGAAGAGATGCAGGAAAATAGGGTACCATAAGTTGAAAGTGTGTGGAAGGAAAGAGACGGAGAGTTGAGCTTATATTCAAGGCAGAAACCAACCAGAAGCTGAAGGAGGAAGAGGAGAGCCCAGGAGAACTGCCCACCAAGCAGTTAGGATTGGCTGCTCTGAAAATCACACCTCTCTAAATGTTTTACTCTGTGTACTTGCTCATTGTTAAATGTGAAGCATTTCAAACCTTGGTGCTTTTCATAGAATCACAGAATCATAAATATTTGGGCACTGGAAAGTAGCATAGCCATCACTTTGCCCAACTAACTGTTTTACAGGTCTGGAAACTACCCATGACCAATAAAGTCTTCAAAGGCATTCTTGCATGAGTTCAACCCAGGGCCTGGTAAAGCAAAGTGGATCACAGCTAGAGTGGCCCTATAAAGCCCTATAAAGCATCCTCCAAGCCAAGACACTTTTGAGAGGGGATGAATGACTAAATAGATGAGAGGCTAAGAAAATAGGCATAATCTGGGGCTGTCCTTGGCAAACTCTGGATATATGATTGCTAAATCAGAGCTGAGGCAAGAGGAAACTACTAGAAAATCAGAGGTATATAGAGAGGAAAAGAGAACAGTCTCATAATGTTAAAAAATTGGAATAAGTGTCCAAACAGGGCACAGAAAAACCATTTCAGATGGGGAAGACATGATGAGCCAAGAGAATTTGATTGAATGTGGTGCCATGTTAACATGGCTTTGGAGGTGCAGACTTGGGATGGTGAGTTCCTCCAGCATAGGTGAGGTCAAGTAGGGACATCCATTCAAGATGAGGCAGAGCAAAGGAAGGAGACCCAGCAACAGGAAATGAACATATAGGCACAGATCTGGAAGCAGGCCCCAGTGAGCTATCTGAGACATAGTGTGGGCTCCTTTACACTTCCTCACTGTAGGAGCAAAGAGACCTGAGGTACCAATGGGGCTGAGGCAGAAGGCAGCCACTTTTGCCTCCCAGCAGATGAGAGCTAAACCTCTCTCTAGATCTCTTTTGGAGCTGCTCAGGATATTGCCACAGTCCTCTATAACCCCTCAGGGTTCTGGGAGGCCTTAGCTGCCTTGAGTTCTCTGGATGTTTAATCAGATAACCTGGGAGAGTACTAGGACTGGACAGAGAGAGTAACAGAGACTTGGAACAAAAAGAGGAATAAAGAGGCCAAAGTCCGTGAGTGTGGTTCAACAAGTGTGGAACCCCAGGTCAGGTCTGCCATCATTCTCTCTGTGTGTGGTCTAGCTATAGGAGGAAGTTACAGTTATAATCTACCTTTTGCATGTGAGGAAACAAAGGCAGTGGTCTTGCAAATGTATTGGGCAGCTCAGAAATCCTTATGCTGGCACTACCTTTGCACCTGCCTTCCCTGGAAGCACCTGGTCACCAAACATCTCGACACTGTACCCCATGAAATTAGCCTTTGGCAACATTCTAAAGGGAGTGGTCCCAGCTAACAGCTAATGGCAAGATTCTATAAACCCATTCTTGTTAAAATTCAAATATTCAACTATCACCTCCATATTTATTTTTCATGGAAATAATTCCCTAACATTTTAAATGAATACATTGCCGTGGTTGAGTTCCATTCATTGCATACAATCTGGAGATGGGGATGGGTTCCTATCTCTGCTTCCCATTCAGTGAACCCTGTATCCTTCCAAGATCTTTCCAGATCCCAACTTCAGCATCAGGTCAGAAATGCTAGAACCAGCCAATATTCAGAATCTGAATTCTACTGATTCCTCTTTGAGGGAAGAGACTAAGTATGAGAAACTTGGTTAAGGTATGGCCCTGGCAGGACAGCCCTAAGGCAGGCCCTTAGTGAGGGAGAGGGGATAAAGAGAGATGAGACATTACTATTGGCTGAATTTTTTTTCCTTGTCCATTCACCAAACTCCTATACTGAAGCCCTAACCCTCAATGGGATGGTCTTTGTTGCTGGAGCCTTTGGGAGATAATTAGGATTAGATGAGGTCATGAAGTTGGGGCCCGATGATGGGATTTATATCCTTTTAAGAAGAAGAAGACAGATCAGAGCTATGTCTCCCCACACCATGGGAAGACACAGCTGCCATCTGCAAGGTAAGAGGTGGGTTCTCACCAGGAACCAAATCTGCCTGTGTCTTGATCTTGGACTTTCCAGCCTTCAGAACAGTGAGAAATGAATGTCTGTTGTTTAAGCCAGCTAGTGTATGGTATTTTGGTACAGCAGTCCCAGCAGGCTGAGATAGACACCATAGAATGAGAATCCTTGGGGACTGAACCTTCTTGCCATCCAGCGGCTAATGGAGTGTGTGCAACCCTGTATGCTGTGGTATTGGCCCAGAGAGAAATACACATGCAGGAAATTTTTTGGGAAAGCACCTTGTCAGCACGATGCTATCAACTCTTCCATTAAAGTTGTTATGCTTTCCATTTGGACTTATAAGAATGAATGTTTTTCAAGTCCTATTTCCTTGACTGAGAAGACACAAAGGCAATATGTCTTTCCCTTTCCATCCCCTAACTGGCTCCCAAAAAGAGAAGACATGTTTGATGTCCAGCATCTCAAAGTTGGGTTTGTTCACTGGAAAATTAGTGCACAGGGTAGACAAGAGTCCTTAGTATTTGAAGCAATTAATTCCACAGAAAGAGACAAAAACAAAGTTTCTATGACTAAAATGATGGACATGAAGTAGTGGAGACAGCTAGTTTGGCATTTTCCATCAAACAACTTTTTTATTTGTGCAACATATTTCTAAGTGATAGAAAGTGACACACTGTCTCCATTACACTTCATTTCCGTCATTTCATTTTTTTCTAACTTTCATATTTGTGAAACAAATTGCTTTAAACATGTCAAAGACACTTGAGTGGAGTGTTAGCCAAATTTTAAAAATAAAGATGATTCATAAAGACAGCATTTGTGTTTATAACCATCGAGATAAAATTTCAAGAAAAAAAAATCACAGTCCTGATTATTTAGGGCACAACTATAAGGTCATCATCTTCAGAAGTTAGAAAGAAATCTCTTTTTGCTCTCTGCTTCATTTCCCCTAGATTTATATGACACTGTAAACCTGGCCTTCTGGGTGCTTCATCATCCCTATTTCGTTGATTTACTAAGTAACCACCCCCGTATTGATTTCTTCAGACTTGGACTCTGTTTGCATTATTATGCAACAGGCTGAGCCCTTCATTGACGGTTTACTCCTCATCACCCAGTTTTGTATTCTCCTAGAGCTGATGCTTCTTGAGGGGAAAGGCTGTATTTTGCCTGTGTTAAAAATAGGCTATTGCCTAGTACAGGGCAATCAAGAGGGTATCCTTTGGCGCATACTTTTGAAGAATTGATATTGGAGTTCCAAAGAGAGAAAAATCCACGAGTATTGCTCTCCTTAGGAAACTGGAAGACCTACATCATTGATGATATTTTAAAAAAAGAAGAAGAACATGGGTAATTGTACAAACAGCAGGTATACATGTTGTTCTGTTGCAAAAAAAAAAAATTAAGACTTTATTTATTTGAGAGAGAGAGAGAGACAGCATGTGTATGAGCAGGGGAAGGGTCAGAGGGAGAGGGAGAAGCAGACTTTGCACTGAGCCTGGGGTTTAATTCCATGACCAGGAGATAAAGAAGTCAGACGCTTAACCAAATGAGCCATCCAGGTCCCCCACAAAAGTTTTTTTTTTCTTTTTTTAATTTTGAACAAACTACACTAACAAGTATACAAACAAATTAACAAGAATAGTACAAATTGGGGTGCCTGGGTGGCTCAGTCATTAAGCCTCTGCCTTTGGCTCAGTCCTGGGATCAAGCCCCACATTGGGCTCCCTGCTCAGCAGGAAGCCTGCTTCTCCCTCTCCCACTCCCCCTGCTTGTGTTCTCTCTCTCACTGTGTCTTTCTCTCTCTGTCAAATAAATAAATAAATATCTTAAAAAAAAGAATAATACAAAACACTTTTTTTTTCAGAACCATTAGAGAGTTGTCAATCTGTTGTCCCATGAGCAAAGACATTCTCCTATAAAACCCTCAAAATCAGGAAATTAACATTGTGAAGTTATGATCATCTAATCTTCAGACTCCATTTGAGTGTCATTACTTACTTGTCTTGACTTTCATTACTTGACACCTATGAAGCACACAAAAGCAGTCAATTTTGTAGAATGCCTCTCAATTTGGGTTTCTCTAATGTTTCCTCGTGATTGCAATCTGGTTATGTATCTCTGGCAGTAATACACAAAAGTGGTTGGCATTCTTTTCAGTGAATCCTATCTGGTTGCATATGATTTTTTACAGACCCCATTACTGATGATGTTGACTATGATCTCTTAAGGAAAGCAGTGTTACAGGTTGGTATTTTAGTCTATTTGGGCTGCTCTACAGAATGCCATAGACAGGGTGGCTTATAAACAATAGACATTTACTTCTTGCAGTGCTGGAGGGCTAAAAAGTCCAAAAAGCAAGGTGCCAATAGATTTAGCATTTGATGAGACCCTACTTCCTGGTTCATAGACAGATGTCTTCTCGCTGTGTCCTGACATGGTGGAAAGGATAAGGGAGCTCTACAGGATATCTCTTATAGGAGCACTATTTCCGTTCATGAGGGCTCCATCCTTGTAGACTGGCTGTCTTCCCAAGGCCCCTATCCACATACCATCTTATTGAGGGTTAGATTTCAACATAGAGTTTAGGGGATGGGGAGACCAGCATTCAGCGTATAACAGTCGGATTCCACTGGAAGTAAACTTTGAAATTAGGAGGAAAGAAGTTGAATACAGAGTGCTCTTGGGAATACTTGGGCAGAGGGAGAGGATGAGCTGTGAGCAGTCCTAACAAAGGCCATACCTGATCTCATGGAGAGTTTTGGAGCTAGAACAGGTCTTCAGAGGCAGTTTTCTTCAGCTTAGGCAATTCCCAAAGAGAGCTGACCTGCCAAGAACCATTTTCTGGCATCACGCCCAGTAACTCTAGGCAGTACATCTCAGAACCCAACACAGTGATGTCTGTCAAGGGTTCTTCAAGTTCTTTTTTTCCCTCCTTTGTAGTTAATAAGTATTTTATAAGAAAGTACCTTGAGACTATGAATTTATTTCATTCATCATCAAAACTTTTACTGATAGAATGATTGATTGATGCCTCTATGAATTCATGATTTCCTCTTTTAATTAAACAGGTTACTTAAATCTGTTACTATCATTAATTAATTTGATGTTCAAATTATCCTAGATTTTGTCAGTTGGAAGATCCTTCAACGGGCTTAAATATCCTTCCTTCCTTATTTTCTGGCACAACAGGATGTTTCAGGCTCATTCTTATATTTTCCCTGCCCCAGTCCTAAAATCAACCATTTCTCTGAGGAGTCCTGCTTTCTTTTAATAAAAAAAGTAATATTTAGAAGTCATGATCTGAATCCTGTGTGGGCTCACTGCTATTTTACCACCTGTCAGTATTTCCCAATTGAATGTAGGTTTATCTCACTCATTGTTTTTGCTTCTATGATATACCTATGATGATCCTGACCCCTGACCCCTGACCTTCATAACATTTCTCATCCTTGAGGTTTCTTCTAATTTATACCCAAATAGACTTGAATGAGTATGATTATAGGACAGATAATAATATCACTCATAAACTAATACTTCATGAAACTTCACAACATGACAACTGTGTGCTTTGTGTTTGTGTTAACTTTCTATGACTGCTGTAACAAATGATTATAATCTTAGGGGCTTAAAACAATACAAATGTATTATTTTGACATTAAGCATAATGATAATGACTGATCAAGGTGTAATGATACTTTAACCAAGATCCTTATACCTAATCTTTTCCCTTGTGGAGGAATCAGTGAAATTCATATCCAGGCCTGGGGTCTGGAAAGGTCTTGGAAGGATACCGTGTCCACTGAATGGGAGGTGAAAACAGGAACCTATCCCTCTCTCCAAGTTGTGTGCCATGAATGGAATTCGACTATGACAATTTATTCATTTAAAATGTTAGGGAACTATTTCCATAAAGAGTGAATTTGGAGATGACAGGAAGTGTAACTAGTCTTATCAGATATTAAAATTTTATCAAAAGTGGATTTATTAGACTCTTGGTATTTACTATTAGCTGAGACCAGTTCCCTTAGAATGAGTAACCAAATGGCTGTTTTTATTAGGTATAGTGTGGAGTTGTTTGGTCTTCAGGAGCTGTTGGGGAGGCAGGCCCAGAGGAAGTCCCAAAGTGAGGATTCTTTGGCCCCTCAGCAGTATGAAACTTCAGAGCATATGCCCTGAGTTTGGGGTTAAACTTTGGAGTTCAAGAATAGTGACAGATGTTTTTGACAAAATTCCCTCATTGTGCCAATTTCCAAAGGACGGGACTTGGGTGTCACTCAAGGAGGGCCAACTTGTACACCTTTAGTCCACAAATAAAGAGAAACTTGAAAGTTACCTTTATTTTAAAAATTTTAGGCAAATCAGTGGGCAACAGGTGCCAAAGAAAATGAGAAAAGACTGGAATATCTTAGGCCTTGGGGAGATGTGAAGAAGAACAATAGCCTTCTTCCACAGGCATCTCTAAGCAGGGCTTCACTGGTCCAACCTAGGATACGGTTCCTTTACATCCTTGTTGTTTAAACAAGGTCTTCTTCATGGTCACTTACGTAGTTGATTATGTCATTGTCATGAAAATCAGGCTAGAGTACAGTTCTTTTTATGATGCCTCTAAATGTAAGCAGTGATTAGCTCATGATGCAACCATCTATAATAAGCAAATGAACACCCACACTTAAAGGTACATAGGATGTAATAAAATGCAACACATGTCATTCATTGTACCCATCCCTCAAGTTCTACTTTTTGTTGTTATGTCTTTAATAAAGTTGTCCCTGCTTCCACCATTGATTCACTGCTCTAGATCTGTTAGCCTCATGTGGCATTAGACTTCCGACTGGAATTACAATCTAAACTTGGTGTTTGAGTATAAACTCACTGAGTACAAGAAATATATCATCTACCTCTCATATACTACCTTTGTCAATTCCAGGTAAAGTGACATGACTTTGCTTATACTCAGCAATTTATAAATATCTGTTTACATAAATGTTTATTGAGTATGTATTGTTGATATCCACCTGCAGACTAATACCAAATGGACTGCATCTCATTGCCTAGAATATTTCTATGCTGACTTTTGCTCTGTCACCTTTGGTTTGATTTCTGGCAATGCAAACTCATTTAACACTTGCTTTCATGAATTGCATTCATATATTTGCATTCCAAAGACAGACAAATATATTTGTTAGATTACCAATGATTTGTCCTTATTCCCATCTGCAATGGCATTAAATTATTAACAAGAATTGAATGTTTTAGTGACAATTTAATCAGAGGACAGCTTTGCTTGGAAGATATTCAGCTAAACTTTTGATCCTATCCTTGTTGGCTAATGACACTGTTTTTGAAGCCAGTTGCTATTATTTTAGCTAAATGAGTCTTTCTCATAAGACCCACAAGCCTCAGTCTGCTTACATGATGGATACAGCTCAAACAAATGGAGCTTTGGCTCCATACAATTACCATTTGCTGGGGAAATTCAGTTCTTGTAGGAGGGGATTTTTATGGCATGCTCCCTGAGGCTGATTGAGAAGATAAAGGAGGTAGGCACCAAAGCTGCTAGCCATCATACCTTCAGTCAATGATCCCCACTTTTAATCCAAGTGTGTTTTCCTGCCCTCTCCAAACCTGGCTTGGGTTTCCAGAGCCCACTTTGAGGGTGGCAGAACCCCAGGAAAAGGTGGAATCATCCTTTGTCCCTCCCTTGAAAGTGTGCTAACAGTTGGAGTGCAAAGGGGGGAAAAAACCCTGACGTGCATTTTGGTTTATAATCATGAAATACATCAAAGTACAATAAACTAGTCATTGTGACATCAACATTTTAGCTCTCTCCTTGACATTGTTGAAATCTGGAGGATTTAAACTTCAATGAATTGGTAAAACAATAGACCCTCATTTAAATTCATGCTAGGGAAGGACTAAAACTTGCTCTAGAAACAATTATGATGTAGACAAACTTTGTACTCCAAATGGCCACATTTTTGTACCATTTTCCATGAGCAAGTTTCCCCATGTCTAATGTCCACTTGACTTCCAGCTGTGAAACCAGCTTTAAGGAAAGTTATGGTGATCAGGTTTCATATCACAGAATAATGAATTTAAGCAAACTTCCCAGAGATATAAATGTTTTAGCACTATCTCTAATTTTTTCTCCATTGGAAGGATTTTTATTATCAAAAGGCAAAGTGGGAGTATTTTAGGATGCCAAGAGGTCTTCCTAGTCATCTAGATTGTTCTCCTATAGTCTTCACACAGCAGCCAACGTTATTTTTAGGAATAACTTAAAGCAGACAATGTGTCTTTTCTAGTGATTTCTTTTCTCCCTCAGAATAAATTCCAGAGTCCTGACAACAACCTACAAAACCTTACTTGATGTCCTGACTGTCCCTTAACCTCATCTCCTACTGCTCTTTCCAATATTCCTTCTGCTCTAAGGCACAGCAGTCTCCTCAAGCATACTAAGTAAGTATCACCTTCCTCAGAACCTTTGCACTTACTGCAATGCTCTTCTCCAGATGTTTGCATGACTTATTTCTTCTCTTCCTTTACTTCTCTGCTCAAATGTCACCTTACCAGAGAGCCCTACCTACTCTCTCTCTCCAAATCAGCACCCTAACCCCATTATTTTCTGTCCCCTTAAGCTGCTTTATTTACTTTTTCATGGCATTTACTTCCATTGATATGTATATATTTATTTTTCTATTGTCTGTTTCTCCCCACTAAACTATATGTTCCATGATCCTATCTGTGTTGATGTCACTATATTCTCAGTACCTAGAGCAGTGCCTGGCATTTTTTAAATGTTTTTAAAATAGTTTATTTATTTATTTGAGAGAAAGAGAGAACACAGGCAGGAAGAGGGGCAGAGGGAGAGGGAGAAGCAGGCTCCCTAGAGCTAGATGCTGGACTCCATCCTAGGACTCCGGGATCATGACCCGAGCCGAAGGCAGATGCTTTACCGACTGAGCCACTCGGGCACTCACAGTGCCTGGCATTTAAATGGTGCTTGGTAAATGTCTGTTGAATAAATCTTTGAACCATACCACATCAGGAGCCACCTTCTTCACTCCCCACGTGGTCATGCTCAGAAATAAAAATAAAATAGGTTTAATGAGTTTTATTTTCTGTTGTGACAATCAGACACCATATAATAATGAGAATTATAATATGTTCAGCTCATGCCATGCCCTTCACACATATTATTATTTAAACCTCATCCTTTATAAGGCCAGTTTACAGATGGAAAATGGACTGGGAAGCTGATTAGCTTTCCCAGTTATAAGTGCTAGTCAAAACCGACCTGGGTTCAAATCGTTGTTATGCAATTGATAGCCAATTACGTAAGTTCTCTGAGCCCCAGTTTTCCCAGATATTACGTGGACATAACTGTTAGAGCTGATACAGAGTATTAGTACTATTTGACACACTACATGGTCTGGGTTCAGAGGGTACAACAGAAACTTCTCTAGGTTGTATAAGCAATGGAAGTGTAGTCAATGGAATGGGTTACACTGCTGAGAGAACAACTAAGAAGCCAGAGTGAGGCAACTCAAGAATTAGTAACAGCAGAAAATTGCTACCACACCGGGAGCTGGAGGCACATTTTGGAGGAAGAGGGCTTACCAGAACCCAGAAGTAATCCCCAAGGGCTGGAGCTATGGCAGGGACTATCTAGTTCCCAGTGGGAGTTGAGAGCCTTGAAGGAGTTTCAGCATCTCCAGAAGCAGATAGAGAAGGGAAGACAGACCCTGGCATGTACCCCATCTGCCTCCAAAGGCTCTCATGGGTCAAACCTACCTAGAAGCCAGAGAACAAAGGAGCATGGAATAAGATTTTCTGTAAAACCAGGATGAGGGTTCTATGGGGTATAGGCTTTGCGTCTGAGAACAAACAACCAGGAGGCCAACAAGCACACTAAGCACAAACAGTAGTGGTTTTCCCGAGTAGACAACCTGGAACTCAAATACAGATTTTCTGACTTCTATTCCTCCTGTTCCTTAGGAATTGGATCAGCAATATAAACAAATCTACGGTGTAGTGTTATATTCTATAACCAACTTTATCTAAATCATAGAGATTTTATGTTCATGATATTTTTCTTAAAAAACTAAAAATATTCTCTCTTCTCTCAAATGAGGCAATGCATTCCTGTGGTTAAGGGGATTTCCAGAAAACTAGCTTCACTGAGTAAAGCTCCATGGCAGTTAACCACATCAGACCTGATTTCTGGAGCAGACCCCTTAGAAAGCAGCATGCTCAACAAACCTTGCAACTTAATCATGATTCTTAGGACTCAAGAGGGTGATGTTTTACTTGTGGCTGTATACATAACAACTAAAATGGCGCCTGGAACCTAGTAGGCACTCAAAAGCTCATGGGTGAAGAATGAACATAACCTAGGGTTAGCTTGGTTCTACCCCTGTCACTCAGAACCAGCATCTCCCACCTGACCAAGCCTCTATTGCTTCTACCCTAACTGTCCACTTATCCTCCCTCTTAGGTCATTATCTGGAGCCAGTCATTTTCACTCTGAGGACACTGTCATGTCTCACCTGAGTATTTAGCAGCCCTCTGCCTGGTTTTCCTCCATGGTTGTCCCTTCCAAGCCATTCTCTAATCCCACCATCAAAGTCGTCTTTCCAAAGTCCAGATCTCATGAGGCCACTTCAAGCTTCTCAATGGCTCCTGCCCCATCTCCAGCCCCTCCTGAGACATAGCCTAATACCTTTGCATAGCATCAAATGTCCCTTTGGCTCATACCCTGCCTAAGCCACCTGCTTCTACTGCCATGGGGTTTCATCGTTCCTGTATGCCCCACACTTTCCTTATTCCCTCTGCTGGGAAGGCTTCTTCCCACCTTGTCCATCTTTAAAATTATATCCCAAAGCTACCTTCTTGGAGGAATCCTCTCTGCCATGCCCTGTACCTCATGGCTAATAACCCCAGCTACCGTAGGCACATTTACGATGACTATCGAATTGTTGCAAGAGCTCTACGGTCTTATTTCATAGATGAAGAAATTCTTATATCTCAGTGCCATTGAGGTTATCTCTGATTTTTTTTCCTCAAGTCCTTTTCCTCCTCTCTATGTTGTTGGCAGCACCCTACGCCAGGCTCTGGTCTCCTCATGTACAGATTATTACCCTGCTTGGTCATGGAAGGTGTGTACTTCTTAATGTTGATGGTGCATCAAGAGGTAGCTTTATTATTTTTTTTTTTAGTCACTCAAAGAGCCTAGCACATTGGAGAAGTGTCTATTCATATCTTCTGCCCATTTTTTGATGTGATTATCTGTTTTGCATGTGTTGAGTTTGAGAAGTTCTTTATAGATCCTGGATATCAACCTTTTGTCTGTACTGTCATTTGCAAATATCTTCTCCCATTCCGTGGGTTGCCTCTTTGTTTTGTTGACTGTCTCCTTTGCTGTGCAGAAGCTTTT